>ML788516.1:19041-40195 GCA_009831015.1 Picea engelmannii | reverse complement strand
TTTGTTGATAATATTGATGAATCCATACATGTCGGGAAGCGTAAATGGGATGTTATTGGATATGATGGAGATCCCATTTACGACATTGAGGGTCCTTTTCAAAAGTTTCCTTTACCTTTATCACATGAAGTTACTACTAAACTTGATATTTGGAAACAAGGACATGATATGGTTACAAACCTATTTCAAACACCCAAGGATGAGCTGGTGTTATATTCTCCTAATGACTTTCAGTCATACCTTGAGGATTTTGATGATTATTCCTCTAAGCACTTAGATTTATTCCATGAAGAATATTATCAACCACCATTGTGCTCAGATATTGATAGGAGTAAGGACATTGTTTCCCCGAAGAAGGATCCTTGTGATAATGTTCTCCAACCACCTTCGATTACTTTATCTTGTTGTGTCATTAAAGGTGTAGTTGGGAAGTATGCATTTTGTATTAAGTTTCCCATGAGGTAAACACTAGATTTCAAGGGTAGGTTGAATACCTCAAGAAGAAGTATGTCATCTCAGTCTTTCAACCTTCACTTAAGAGTTTTTCAGTCATTTCTAGGTCATTTCCAATCCTTTCCCAGGATTCAGATTTTGAAGACGTCCAAGGTAGTCGACTTTCAGACCTTTCGAGTCAGTCTTTTGAACCTTTGAATTTTCACGATACCTTCCTGAAGTAGATTGAGCACTTTCCCGAGAGAATGAATTGGGCCCATTTTGTCCCTCCCACCCGCCTCCATGAGCTAGACCTTACAATTTCCAATGATGCAATACATTTTCTAACTCAGGTTATTTTTTTTCTTAACTTATCACTCCTTTGGTTTATGATGAAACACAAAGGTGGGTATTGTGAGACATTGATAGGATGGTTTCACTGGCTATTTGACTACACCTAGAATACAACCAACATGTAAGTAGAGGTAAGTAGGTAGGCATTTGCATTCATTGTCTATACCATCTGCATTTCATGCTAGAGTAGTTGTATTTCCATTTGTATATATGCTTGCTTATTTTCATTTATTGTACCATATGTGATCCATGGGTGATATCACCACCCCAAATGATCACTAATAATATTATGTTGAGATCAAGTAGGTCAAAGGTTATGCCAGATATGTTGAGGTTCTCATGCGCTCTACGGTGAGAACATGTCCTCGAGTTGGAGCCAGGCGTTATCCCCTATCCTGGGGATAACTAAGGAGATTATGTATTGAGGCCCATAAGTCCTAGACATGGAGTACCAAGAGCTATGTTGACTTGAGGCTGGCCCTGGAGGGCCCATTCTTATTCTTCTTCAGTGCCTCCACCTTGTCAACAGTAGAAACATCCATCACATCGGCCTGGTCCTTCAGTAGCAGTGGGTCTTTCTCCATAAGGTAATGAGTCCAAGTATCATGGGATGTGTCACTATGATTCTCAAAACATTTGAATATGTGCATTTAATTTTTTTTACTTCTAATGTGTTCTTGGATCTTATGCCTTTCCACTTGTCCACACCTGGGGGGAATGACATGATGCCCTAGTAACTTGGTTCCATAGGGTTTGAGTTGCCATTGGGTGGGTTTATGAAAGTTCATCGTCTATTCCCACCATACTTACCACTTTTCATATTTTTTCCCTCTCAACCATCCCATACATTGGTTCGGGCATTGGGTTTTCCAAACTAGCAAAGGGTTGTACCTTACCTTGTGGGAAGAAGGGGATAAAGGCCCAAAGGTTAAAAGTAGCTGGAAAAAGATAAAAGACAAAAGAACAAAACCTTCAGATGCTTCACCCAAGGATCCCCGAGAAAGAAATAAAAGGCTTCTCAGCGAGAAACGGAGGGACCCATAAAATAATAAAATAAAAACCTAGTTGGAGGATAGGGGGTCTCATCATGAGCCAGCCTATTAGTTCCATGTGCATGTAGTGGTATGACACTACCACTCATCTGGTCACCACACGGGTAGTGTCTCTTGGTGGCATAGCCAAGAGAAAGGGGTTCTCATCATGAGCCAACCTTCTAATCTCCGTGAAATGCTTGTGGGTAACATTGTCACAACTGGTCACCATGCCAGGGCAATGTCCCCTAACTAGTCTCTTGAAAGAAAAAGCAATATGATTAAAAGATAAAATGAATGAATGGGCTTGGAAACATTTGCATCGATGACAAGGTGCAACTCACCCTCTTCAAAGGCACCCACAGGTAAGCCATACCTTCCCCTGTCATCACTACACCCATTGCTTAAACATCCCTTACCACCTCACCCACTTACATGGCCTAGATTTGTCTTCACCCAGAAACATCCCACATCCAATGAGAACTAGCCCAATAGGACATCCTAGCATTCCCTCCAAACCTGGCTTGTAGAATCGCATAACGTCTTTGAGCACTTATCTTGGAAAGGGGGTTTCATGCACTTGTTTAAATAACTTGATTATTAGATGTGATTGGCATTGCTATGATCCCTGTGACTTATGAGCCCATGGAGAGCGTACTTGTTATTATTGCAGGGCCACACTCGATGGATAGGTACATGTGGGGATATGATTAGTTCAGATATCCATAAGGTATAAAATCCCACCAGATGGATGTTGAGACCCCAGCAAGGGGCATAGATAGATCAGAGGTTTGCACCGGAGAGAGAGGAGTACGTTCCACCAGAGACAACCTGGCAGGCCTAGACCTAGGGGGGTCTTTCCCTTCTCACTATGATGTATGACTTGGAAGGCATATGACATCACCCATGTGACCCATGACATCACCCAACGTTTTGGACACTTTGGAGGTAGTTGTGTGACAAGTGGCACATGTGGTTTGATCCAGAGGCCCAAGGAGGCTTAACGTTTTGCTCCTGGAGGCCAACGTTGCCCTAAAAATTCCTAATGTCACCCTAAAAAGGCATGAAGTCACCTTTTTTTCTTGATTTAGGGTTTTATTATGTCATTTTATGTAAAAACTAGATATTACATGTAACTAGCCATGTTGACCTTTTTGACGTAATTCTTGTCATTGAAACTGTATAAATAAGGGTTTTTCCCTTGTATTTTTCATCATCTTTCACTCAGCTTGGTGAGGTCTGAAATTGGCGCCCTATTTGGGGTTACATGACTGAAATTTAGTGTGCACTTGTTGAAGGAGGCTAATTTTGGACTATTTTGGCAATTTTCTTGGTGGAGGTGTTCAACTAGGGTATTTTCTTGATGATTCTTGATTAATGTAAGTAAAATTTCTGCAATTCTTATTCATTGAATGGTTATGGTTATGTTGATCTTGCATTTACATTAATATTATGAAATTTATATATTAAAACCCTAAGAATCCAAGCACATGTTATTTTCCTTGCTTTGAGAGCTTTCACCTACTAGATTTTGCCAAGAAGCCGATTTTCTTGAAGCTTTTGCTAAGGGCCTTGCCATTGCAACACCCTATCACTTTTGTTTCATCCAAACCATCATTTTCTTCATCTTTGAGCTAAATAAGGAGGAAAAATAATAGGGCATATAGTTACCTACACCCTAGTAGCTATCTTCCCCCTAGGGTTTGGTAGTTGAAACCTTGGGTTACCAACACTTCAACTATTGACCTCTCTTGTCTTTAGTTCTCCTACTATCATATTTTCCTTCAAGATCTGTTGCTACTTAAAAATAATCCATCTTCCCTAAAGGAACTGATCTAAGACTTTCCATTAAGTAATTGACACAAAACAACTATCAAAACATATACCTTAAGATTTCTACTAACCACTCCTAACATTAGAATAGCCTAATCTACTAACTTTTTTGTTGTTGTTACTAAAGTAAGATACAACCATATTTTGCAGCACTAAAATCATCTAAAAGAAATTGAAAGAGTTGATTAATGCACGACCTTACTTGCTTCTGACAAAAACTAGTGTTTTTATGTTAATAAGTGATTATTCTTGATCATTTTGAAGCCATTTTAAGACACTTATTGTGAAGTTATTGTCTTATAAATATTTATGCTACAAAATTATGTTTAATTCACCATTATATCAGCCATTTCTTTTATTGACAAAGTCTGTGATTTTATGAAGTATTAACAACAAGTTGTAATTGCGAAAGATATATTTTCTTGTTGCTTTGTTCCAGGCAGGTATATCTTGATACTTCATTACTTCATTGGTTAAAATCCAGGAACTTTCTGATCAGTGGTGACTTGTGAGAGGGGAATTTTTCATAGACATTTTAACCTTGCCTTCTCAAACCCCTAGGTCATTGAGGACGTCTTCCCCATCAACCCTAAATAGAAAGATGCATCCTATTGAGGTGACAATGATAGGATAGTCTCCAGTTACACCAATTTGCTTTCCATTAACCTTTTCCTTTTATCAAAGTACAAATTGTGCAATAACATGCCCTCTTGTATCTTTTAGCTCTTATGCACTTGTTTATGTATATGTTATGAATGGTTGATGGAGGAAGGCCTAGCGCTAGCTTTGATGATGAATTCTATCTCTTTTGGTGGATTGTCTTAGCATTTCTCTTGATTTTGGTATGGTTTCTACTCTCTTGCTATCATTTTATTCAAGTCAAGTATTGGTATGCTAGAAGCTAGGTGGGAAGTATAAGGGAATACACCCCCACTATAGTCTTCAACATTTTATCTCATAAATTATTAAGGGTTTTCTAAGAGAAGTATAAGGGAATACACCCTCTTAGCTTAAACCCTAGCTTAGAGAAACTTACCTTGGGGAGTAAAATGGATTACACCCGCAAGGAGGTAGCTTCTCTAATCTCCTTGTGACTCTATTAAACCAATAATAAAGGCACTAGTCATTGATTTGTTGCATTGGAGAAATAAAATATTGCATTGGGAATGTGATTTTCAGTCATTTTTACTTCTTGCAAAGTGGATTGTTTTCCTTGTACCTTGGGCACCTCACAGCCACTAGGGAGTTCCCATCTTGGTGTTACTTATTTATTCTATTACAAAATTGCATATTTAGCCATTAGGGCTGCAGAAACCCTAACTTACTTGCTTCAATAAATCTCTTATCAACCATTGGTTTTTTCTCAAAGTTTGCACACTTACTCTCCTTGTCCTAGCACACTTTTTGGCAAAGTTTGAGGAGATTTTAGTGGCTGAGTTTATTTCTATATACTTTGAATTTTACAGCCATAAGGATGATATAATTTTCTACAGACAAGTGTTTAAAACAACCTTATCTTTTATGCTAAGAGTATTGTTTTTTTCATCTTGAGTTTAGCTAGTCATTTACTAGTTTTTCTCTTGCATTTTGTACTTGATCTTTAGAATTTATTAAGCAGCTTATAGTACTTTTTTATTGCTAATATATTATGTTATCTATTGCTGTAAATTAGGGACAATAATATTAACTTGTTGATCCAACTAACATATACTATAGCAAAGTGTCTTTTCTTGTGTCTCGGGAGGTACAATCATCCAAAGAAGTGTTATACCTATGGGGCAACAATTACTTGACTTGAAAGGCATCCTTTTCCACCTTTCACTCCACTTAGACTTGACCTATAGGGGATTCATTTCCATCCATATTCATCTCTGTATCAATCCCCCTAAGGTCACCGGGATCGCCTCCCTAGAGTGACCTAGTCACCCTTGAAGTGCAAGACCTACATCGAGGTGACATTGGATGTAGGATTTCCAAGTTGTATCACTTGTTCCATGGTTGGGTTGAGTTTTTCCCAACCTACAACTTGTGCTATAACATGGCCCATACAAGTTCGGTGTTGAACCAATTCCTCTGATAATATAATGCAACATCCCCAACCACCCCAAGTTGGGCCACGTCACACAACCTCAACTTTTGTATCTCCAAATTAACCAAACTGTAACATTCCCAGCATACTACTGAGCAATGTGACTTTGAATTTTTTATTGTGCAGAGTCTACTCTAACACAAGTCAGCGTAGTTTTACTTGAATTAATGCACTCATCCCAAGCTTGAGTTACGCTACACAACTTGTAATAGCAAAAGAAACAATTTATTTTAATACAACCTTAAGCAGCGGAATTTAATCAAACAATTGTGTGCACCATCATATTGAGCACACAATACAATTGTGCACAAAACCACCTGGGCGTCATGTGCCACTTCTGTTATTATTGTGCACAGGGTCTAATTCCTTAATCACACACACATGAGTTCTAGCCTTTTGAAGCACATAGGTTACGATTCTATGCACTCGACCACTCAATCCTCTTATTGATGACTCGTAACCAAAATCAAAAGGTTAAACTTAAAAGGAAAAGTTACCATCAACTAACATACTCATGCACAACTACAATTAAAGGCTAAAAACACCATACTTATATGTGCAAGCAACATTAAATGAAATAACAAAAAATACGTGTATGCAACACATACAAGAATTAACCCATGTCAAACATAGTCAAATATGCACACAGTAAACAACACAAGTGCATAAAGAACACTCATATTTTTATTAAAGTCGTCAATTGTGGCCTTGACTCAAACGTTCCTCCTAGCCATAGGCATTGTTTCTCATAAGATTTTAGCAACAGGTCACCCCTGAGGTAGGGCTCAACTCCACTAGGGAAAAAGGGGTTCCTAGTGATAAGCTATAGTCTGAAACACAACATAATTTCTCAATCATAGGTGCCTACTGCTGCAACTATCCCATAGTCCTTCATTCCCCATGCACATGTAACACCTAAGGAAGTGTGCCCCTTCTCTTCTCCATAGTCCTTTGGCTTCCCCAATTCCCTTCCTAGAGTTACCAACAATAGGTCGAACATGAATTCTTCAAGCACTATGACTAATGCTCAATGCACTAGAGAACGAATCTCAGCAAAACTATCACCTGGAGAGTATGCTCATAGGTCTGATAACCACTCCACAATAGCCAATATCTCACCCAGAGAGATTTCTCAGGGTTTATCAACCCAAATCCTTGACAGTAGAATTATGTTTACAACACCACAACTCCATCCAAGCTTCTCTGGGAAGATAAGGTAATAATCCAATTTTCCATACTGTCTAACCTCCTTCTACTCATGAGGGTGTGCTACATCAATTATCTCCCCTCATGGATAATTTACCCATGCAATAATTTCCAAAATACACTAAGGCCAACAATATATATTGCATTCCTTCCACACTTGTCACCTCCAAAAGTAGCTTTAATCCACTTGGTGACCCGTTCCCAACCCTCGGGAACTTAGGATAAAATCATATCCATAACATTACACTTTTTCTAGAAATATTAAAAATATTCCTCAAGACTTACAACTCACCCCCTTTTTCCTTTTTCAATGGAGTCATCCCCCCCATCTATTTTCGTCTGAGTCTGTCAGTGCATAATGATGCATTATTATATTAATAATCATGATTATAATTACATGGATATGCACACTAGCCTATCTGCATCCAAGCTCACTAACCTCATAATCACACAGGATCTCCAACCTCCATACATATCCATTCATACAATGCAATGTGCGCCCTTATCTAGGTGTGTGAAACACATAAAATGTGTGCACTATATTCTTTGATAACACTTCTTCGTGTACTAATCAGATTCACGCAACAACAAAACTAGGTGTCATTGGCTCACTAGCCTAAATGTACATTTCATTCACACTTGGCACCTACAACTCACCGACCTATATGTATAATTACAAAGGGTCTGAATCAAGGATATTGCAACCCACAAAGTTTTGTATGTACGAGTTCCAATGGTTTTGATGTTGAGTACTCCTTTGAAAGCTTTCTCTTGTCTGCTTCCCATCCTTACATCACTTGCAAATATTGTTTGAATGTTTTGTGATCTTTGGAATGTCTCTCACTTCTTGTTAAGTGTTTATTTTCACTAGATTATCAAATTTCATATGGCCCATACTTCTGTGCCATAACCATCTTTCATCTATTTTTCCCATATAACATTTTTCTCCTTCTATTTCATTGAGAATATATACATTTGGTTCTATTTTCATTTCCCACTAATATTTATGAGCCTACCTTCCTTATCTCACTTCCTTGAGAATGAAATGTGAGAGTGTGTCCTTGATCACACGTTTGACTAACACTGAGAATATTATGTTTCAAACCTTCAACATACAATACATTCTTTGTTTTAGTCTTTCCATTATCAAGACTAAGAGTACCTTTTCCAACTATTCTTGTGGTAGTATTATCTCCAAATGTTACACTACCTTCATTTACTTCCTTCAAAGTAAGAAACTTTATATGGTCCCCTATCATGTGGCTTTAGCATCCACTACCAATGTACCATTGATTTCCTTTTATGCTCTTCTTGCTCTTGCTTCTTTTTCCAAACTTTTGTGGATTCTTTATTTTGTTTGGTAAGGATATCTTTTTGCCTATTTTTTCTAGGAGATTCTATAACGCCACTTCTACAAAAGTCAATTAAAGGGTCAAATGAATTATTGTTTCTATTTGAGAACCCATAAGTACTTATGTCTTTGTTCCACACATAATTATTACACGCTCTACAATCTATTGCTTTATGACCAAAGAGATTACAACAAAAACAATAACCAAAGAAATATTTTTGGTACCGAGTTGTGTGAGGCCACCTTGGTGGAAAAGATATTTTGAATTCGTCCTTGTTGTCCTTATGAGGAAGGTCAGGTTTTTGTGGGAAATCACTCTCTTTCTTCCTATTTCCTTCATTTTGGATGGAGCATTTGAGAACATATCAACATAACTTTTAGGTTTTTCTTCATTCAACTTCTTTGGTGGATTTATAATCTCATAGTTTGAATTTTCTTTAAGAGTCTTTTGATTCTTATCATAGCCAAGACCATTCTTAATTAATGATGACCTTTGCAAATTGATGATGTCATATAATATTTTAGCAATCTTTTTAAACTTCAAGATTCTATTCAACTAAGTAGTTGACTTATCCAATTCATTTCTTAACAAAAAAATTTCAGATTCTAACTTTTCACAATTTTCTTCCTTTTTTCCTCTTCTAGTTGAATCTTTAGGCTAATAATTGTCTTTTTTGTTTCTTCAAGACTTTGTGATATTTTCTCTTTTGAATCACGATCCTCCTCTTCATATTTTTTCATATACTCCTTTTTTTTTGTTTTTTAAATTCATAAGCTTCTTTATTTTTCTTAAGGCACAAATGAGCTCTTCTTCAAGATCCACTTCCCCATTTGTTTTAGCATTTTCCTCTTTTACTAAATTCATCATTTATTTCCCTTTGTCTTCATTATTCAAGAAATCAATATTTGTTTTGATTTCCATAAATATATTTTCTACTCTATCGCTATCGAAAATTCTTTCACTACTCTCTTCAGATGAGTCACTAACCTCTTTTGAGTAGAGACTCTTCTTTTCATGCTTGTCCCATTTTTTTTTTTAATGTTGTTTTCTCCCTTTCTTTACATTATGGTATTCTTCATCATAACTACTTTCGTCCTTTGCATATGGACACTTAGCTGCAAAATGTACTACTTTCCCACAGTTAAAACATTTAAAGGGAATGTTACCTTTGTATTTTCCATATCTCTTTTTGAGTTTTCTCAAAAAATATGCTTCCTCTGCTTCACAGCTAGAACAATCACTTGATTTGTGTTCTTTGTTCTTCGTCTTCTTTGATGCTTTGAATTTTTCTTCTTTCTTTGATGGATTTTATTTTCCAATCCTCATTTCATATGTAGTGAGAATCCTATGCAATTCATCCATTGTCAATTTATCAAGATCCTTTATTTCTTCAATACTAGAAACTTTGGAATCAAATCATAAGGGGAGTGACCTTAATACCTTTTGTACAATCATCAGTTCTTCAACCTTTTCACCAATTCCTTTGATGGTGTTGACAATTTCATCCACACATAGGAGATAGGATGCAACATGTTCTTCATCGTTCATTTTAAGACTCTCAAACTATATTCTATGAGTTTGGAGCTTTGCCTTCTTAACCTTATCATCGCCTTCATAGATATCTTGAAGCTTGTCCCAAATTTCTTTTTTCAATTCACAATGCATCACTTAATCAAATTCTAATAGACCACACAAGATGGAATTCATGGATTTTGCATTATTTTCACTAGGCTTCTTCCCAACAACGAGTTATTGGGGTTGTATAACTAGTCACGATTGATTTCCAAATATCAAGCCCAACATCCGTTAGATATGTTTGCATCCTTATGCTCTAGAATGCATAGTTTGTTTCTTCAAACATTGGAGCTTTATTTGTGGAGAAACCTTCCTGACCAGCCATGTGTGCTCACAAGATCTACCTTCCTACAATTATACTATTTCAGGAGGAACCTTCTCTGATACTAATTTTCAATGGCCATGACACTCAAAGTGGAACGACCTAAGTGAACAAACAAAGAAACCTTTTCTAATCGGCTAGGATCATAGAAAGTGCAAAGACAAGAGCATACTCTAGTATTTATAGACTCAATCTATACAAATAACTCCTTTTTTAATTGACTAATATCGCTTAGGAGCACGAAATCAAGTGCATACTTCAACTTACATAATCAAGATTGGACTTTTAGACTCCATTTCTCCTCTCCAATTGCTAATTGTCAATGGCTATGTGATGCAGACCCACCTTCTCTCCTCAAGTTGTACGACCTCTCGGTCTAGGATCGTTCAAATCAAGGAGTCATATCAACTCTTTGTGCCTTTATTAGACCCCAATCAATCTACATAGGTCCCCTTTCCTTCAAAATGCAGATTCTAGAAAACCCGTGGGCTCTGTCCTGGCCCCTTTGAAGAATTAAATAATAGGTGCTAGCTACCCTCGCTAAGTCCTTTCCTTCATATGACCTCAAGCTATGACCTCACGTAAACATGTGATTGCGGAGTGACCAAAAGTGTTTTGAGACCACACCACTTTTCTCCCCGCAATTCACTATCAACCGCTGCATGTCCCTTTAGCAATACCATGGTTTCGATTGCGGCTCGCTCTAAGAATTTTAAAGTCTGAGCACTTTTTGGCCCTGCAATTAAGCGTGGTTGTTGATATTCAATCTTAGGTGATGCCTCTTGCTCAATGGATACAATCTGTCCTCTATCCATCTTGGTCAACTGTCAGTCAACGACCCTTTTCCTCCTTCTGTACGCACTCCCACATCTCATGATCTATCGATGCGTGCCCTCCTCTCAAATCGATGGCTACGATTGATTTCACCCTTTGGGATTTGGGAGTTTCAACTCTCAACTCTCGCTTCCTCAACAAGACTTCCACCCGAATTCGACGATCTGTCGACGCGTGTCACTAACAGATCAACAGTTGCGGTTCACTTCTGCTTTTCAGGATTCGGGTGTTTCAACTCTCGATCTTCACTTTCTCCCATGACGCTTTCACCTTAATACAACGATCTATCAATGCGTGTCCCTCACAGATCGACGGTTGTGGTTCGCTTCATCTCTTCGGGCTTCGGGAGTTTCAACTCTCAATATTTTCTTTCTCCTAGAGTGATTTCACCCGAAGACAACAGATTTCCGCCACGCGTCCCTCTAGATTCGACGGTCCAGATTCACTTCGGCTCTTTGGGATGATTTCACCCAAAGTTCATAGATCTCTACCGCATGTCCTTATAAATATGAATACGACAATTTACTTTGGGTCTTTACTCGAAGTCCATGGATTTTTTCCGCATGTCCTTCTAAATCGGACAACTACGATTGATTTCTCCTTTCAAGCTTCAGGAGTTTCAACTCTCAACTCTTACTCCCTTTGTAGGAATTCCACTCGAAGTTGATGATTTGTTGACACGTATCCCCCTTGCAATCAACGACCAGGATCCACTCTTCGGATATTTCACTCTCTCCTGATCTACAAACTTCTGAAGTTGTAGATATTATGCCACTTGTCCCTATGGATGATGGACGGTCCCTAATCATTTCATGACTTTGGGACTTTGGCAAGTCTTCTCTAGTATGCACACCAAGGGTTAAGTCTCGTGCACTTTACCTGGATTCGATGGATGTCGATCCCTTACACTCAGATCTGACAGATGGGATCTGTCCTTCTCTTTGTTCGTTCCTTCTTCATCCTAGACCCCAATCAGACAGTCTCGATCTCTTCCTGCAACCGATCTGATGGTTTTTGTCACTCCTTCTCCTGAGCTTCTTTTTTCTCCCGGACTTAGGAAATTTTCTAAGTGTTCAAATATTTTGGTATTTGAATCTTCTCCTGTGAAACCGGTTGAAAGGGTCTCGACTTCGCTTTTCCTCCTGACCTTTGACAATGAATATTGTCCTCGACTCTGGTGCACACTTGTGCTCTACGTGCAAACTTGCACTACTCCTCCTGAGCTTGTGAATATTGGAATAAGTTCACTTCTGTGCACACTCCTTGAAATGTCTCTCTTAATCTTTTGCTTACTCAGGTTCTAAGGTTTCAGTCCCTTTACTCGTTAAAGGGATTCTTGTGCCTTCTCGACAAATGTTTCTCAATTCACACTTTCGAGCTTACAGATTATTCAATAACTCTGTGGGTGTCTTCTTCTTGACACTCTTCTCCTTGAACTCGACAGAGAGTTCTCTTTGCACACGCTTGCACCTACTCGATGCCCGCCTGGCAGGGATCTACAGAGTTATCAATGACTATGTCTCTCCATGCTTCTTCTACACAGTTTCTCCTCTAAGTTATTCAACAACCTAGATGCTTCTCTTGAGTTGTTATCACTCTGGTGCGCCCTCCTAGAATTTTCTTTTCTGAATCCACAGAGTCTGTATGTGCACTCCTTGCACAACCTAGGAACCTAGAACAATATTTCAAACTCAACAAGGATAGAGAAATCTATCTTCCTACTGTAGATGAAACCTATCATGCATCTACAACATACATAAACACACAGAGATAACATTCATCAGATACACATAAACACAGAGAAAGTTCATATGTAGGAAAAAATGCTTTCTTTCTATTAAGATGAATGTATGATTACAATATGTGCAGGATGGACTGTAACAGAGTCTTAGCTCTCTCTAGCTCCCTCAAAGAAATATTCTATCTCCTATATCCTCCTCTAAGGATTTATAACTAACTTGCAACTACCTCCTATTTAGTAACCTAATATCCAACAGCCTCATTCGGGCATACAATGCATCTACATATACAAGAAGGTTCCTAGGGTTCCCTCCGACTACTTCTATTCTCGAAAGAAGCTAACTACCCCTTACTTTCGCTACATTAAAGTCTAGGAGTGAAACTCCCAGATCACTCGCGATCATTTTTTCCCAGTGTTTTGATCTTCTTCAGTTTCCAATCAGTTCAAGAAAGATTTGTAGGAAACTCCAGTGTTTCATATTTTGAAATGATTCAAAGGCGCGCTGAGGCATCGAGTTGTCTCTCTATGTGTGCTTGTTGACAATGCTCCTACATCATACTCCACTACTAGGAAAATCATGAGCTCCTTCTCATGGCTCCCTGATTTAGGTTGATATCGGTGGCCACCCACCTTTTCTGACTAGCTCAAAACAATTTTCTGGCAATTTTGGCAATTTACTATTTTTAGCAGTTTTTAACTTTCGGGGCCATTTTGATGGCCCAAATGAAGGTTTTTCAAGATATAGGTTCTCAATGATATCCAAAAGCATGATTGATCCCCCAAAATGAATCTCCTCGACAATACCTTTCCAATGAGCTATCACACGCCTAAAACGGAGATCGTATGCGAAAGTTACGACCCTGGGAAGTTGATGTACTCACTTACCCAAACGGGGCCCACATGACTTTTGGCGCTTCATCTCCTAGGGTTAGGTTTTTGGATGTCTAGGGTTTTTGGCATTCTTTTTTATTGTAAAAAGGCCTTCAGAGCCTCATTGTAACCATCTTCTTGCGAATGTGAGTAGTCATCACATCTCTTCTCAGAGATAAGCTGCCACCATTCTAGCGAGTCTTTCACTCTGTATTTTTACAGTGTCTATACATTTCTTTCATTAATAGAAATCGTGTATTACTGTATATCTGTGTTTATGGTTGCATCTCTGATACATTTATGTTATCTTATTGAATATCTGTAATATCTATGTGCATGTCTTTATTATATCTCCGCTCGCATTTTGTGCCGAAAATAATCCGAATCACTTCCTCTGCTATGTTGTTGAGATCCTCCAGGGTCCGAAACCTGAAATTGGAGCTTTCCACTTGCTCCTCTTCATTTTTTTATTTGTTGCCCTGTTTCTCCTGTAGGTCCTCTTATGTTCCATCCTTCTCTGTTGACTGCTTCTTGTGCTGTTTCCAACATCAATCTCTTAATATCCTCTATTTCTTTGTCCATCTAGTCCACTGGCTGGTTTTCCTCCTGCAGTATGTTATGTTGCATCTTCTCTCCATAATTTTCCAACTTAACTTGTTGGATGAGATGCCTTTGCATCTTTACCCTTCTCTTCAGGGCCTCTAGCTCTTCACACAGATCAACAAGATCCATGCTATCTTTTGCTTCCTCCTCTACTGTAGGTTCACATTTTATAATTATCTCTTTCTTAGCTTCCTGGTTGAAAACTTTGAGCCATTCCTTTGAATGTTCTTCTCTCTCCATATATTGGGCACATTGAAACGTGTGCTCTTTCTCATTTTTACCAACCTGATCAATCTGATCTGTCGTGTTATCTTCATCTCATGTGGCACTAGCTGGCCACTCTATTGCAGGCTCTAGTTCTATAGTCTCCCACTAATTTGTTGCTCAACTTCCTCCTCTGACAGATTGACTTATGTCATCTCCTCTTATGTTGCTTCAACTCCAAGTTCCTCCAGCTGATCTCCAGGATGGTATGCTCCTCCACCTATTTCCAACTTGATATGTTGGATATGTCTACTCAACATATTTACCCTTCTCTCTAGGGGTTCCAATTCCTCATACAACTCAACAAAATCTATGTTGTTTGCTTCCACTTTGTTGTAGGCTCCAGTGCTATAGTCATCTCTTGGTCAGCTCCTGGGTTGAAATTTTTGAGCAATTCTGTTGAATTCTCTTCTCCTGAAATCTGCACGACTGTCTTCTGGCAGCCATCTTCTGGTTCTGGATTGTCCAACCAATCCTCCAACATCTTCATATCTTGCTCCCATTGAGTGAGCAATTCATTTGAACTATCCTCTTTTTTCTGTTGGGGCAGACATCAGTGTCTTCTCCTTCTCCCCCTCTTTGACAGTATTTACATCAGTGTTTTCTCCTTCTCCCCCTCTTTGACAATCTTTGTTGGCCTTCTTTCCTCTGTGATACCTGCATCACAGAAACAGTTATCTTTAAAAGCATTTGGCCCCATGGCCTCTTTCTTGGATTCTTGTTGCACCACCTCCTCATGTGCAACACTTGTACTAGCCTCTGCTAGACTATTTGGAAGTAATATTTGAATTCCCCCAATGATCAAAATTCATTTTTTATCCTTCTCCACTAGCTCTCCTTGTTGATATGAACTCTCAGTTGAGTTCATGAGAATTTCAGATAGTCTCCTCTCTTCTTCCTTTCCCACCTGGAAATATGAGATTTCTCTTCTGCATTCCTAATAGTCTATGAGATCTTCAACTGATATCATCTCATTGCCCCCCTATCAATATGAAAATTCATCTCTTCCCTCCTGTCATTTTATGAGACCTTTAACTGGTCTCACCTCCTCCTCATCAATGAGGATCCTCCCAATCTCTGGTTCACATATGTGAATCACTTTATCCTCTATGTCAATGAGGTTTTCAACATGCCTCAACCACTTCCTCATTACTTGCTACTGCCTTCTGGCTAACAATTTCTGAACATAACACTTCACTTTCCTCTTCAAAGGCCATTCATATGTCCAGTGTACCTTTGTCTCCTGCTGCATCTTCAATTTCAACTGTTCCATTCTTGCTCTTATCTCAATGAGCTCCTTGTCAATTTTTTCTTTGATTTTCGGCTCACGGTCTGCGTCTCGACCATACTTATGGCCGTGAGTAGCCATCTTTTTTGTCTTCAACCCTCCTCGCTATCTACCATTTGGTGTACATCTGGAAACAATATTTACAGAGCATCAATACTATGTCTCTTCACCTACTGTCTACAGGCACAATTAATCTTCTAATATCATTTGATGTTACCGAATTATCTCTTTTCACCTTCTCACCTTTGCCTACAATCTGCAAACAAAATTCATCTCTTGATACTACTTGATGTAGTCAGACTTTCTTCTCTTTCCTTTGCATGTTGTCTGCAAGAAATTTTAAGATTTAATATCATTTGATGATATCAAACTATCTCTGTCTCCTTTGTCTGTTGTCTGCAAAAAAAATCAGGCTCTGATACCACTTGATGCAAACCCCCATTCTCTCCTTGGGTTGCACGACCTCCTGGTCTAGGATCATTCAAATCAAGGAGTCATATCGACTCTTCGAGCCTTCATTAGACCTCAATTAATATACACAAGTCCCCTTTCCTTCAAAGTCTAGGTTCTGGCAAACCCGAGGGCTCTGTCCTGGCCCCTTTGAAGAATTAAATAACAAGCGCTAGCTCCCCTCGCTAGGTCCTTTCCTTCATATGACCTCGGGCTATGACCTCACGTAAACACGCGATTAGGGAGTGAACAAAAGTGGTTTGAGACCACATTGCTTTTCTCCCTGTAATTCATTATCAACCGCCACATGTGCCTTTAGCAATACCATGGTTTCCATTATTGTCTACTCTAAGAATTTTAAAGTCCGAGAACTTTTTTTCCCCGCAATTAAGCCTAATCGTTGATAGTCAATCTCGGGCAAAGCCTCGTGATCAATGTTAATGTTTATGCCATTATTATAGTTCTTTGCATTTCAATAGATAAGAGCATCATAAGAACAAGATCACTGAGAAATACTCATGACACAACATTTATCCTGGGAAACCCTCTAGGGGAAGAAAACCCAACAAAAACTTCCTTATCATAAATAGCTTATACAATGTTCAAGAGATAACTCAAACCAATACAGATAGTCTTCCCCAAGAGATGTGCCACTCTTCTTCTCCTCTCTCTGGTAATTGCAGCTTTCCTCATAAGAGAAATGAGCAAGTGAGTTGTGTGTTAGAAGTGAGGCGCTAGCCTCCTATATATACAAAACTGGCACGTGTGAAATGGCACCACTGGCAGGGCCGACCTCTCACTTTGGGTGGGTAAACCCACCTTTAATTAATTTTGGGTCTTCCATAATAATTGTTGGGGCCGACTTCTTATTCTTCCCTTTATAATTGTCCGATGACCAATCCGCAAAAGGGGATTTGGTCCTTATAGAATTACCGACATGATTAATCCACAATGGGGATTAATCCAATAACAATAATAATAATAATGACATGATTAATCCGCAATGGGGATTTAATCTAATAATAATAAGAATGCTCTTCGCATTACATTATTTCAACACTCCCCCTTAACAAGAAGGGTATTCTTCATCAGCATCAGGTGAGAGAGGTATGCATCATCAGTGGCATCAGGAGGACAGTATCGTCAATATCATCTTGAAACATTAGCTAGCATATTTACAAGTCATCGGAAGTTTTCTTCATTGGCAACATCATCATTCTCGAAAGAATGCTATCATCATCTGCATCAAATATGTATCAGTAAAAATGATACCTCATCACAGCACTAGGCTGGAACATCACAGTACTACACTGGCTCAATGTCACAGTGGTTAAGCTGGTAGCTCAGTGTCAGTCACATCTTGCTTTACATCTAATAACTAGGTCAGAAGCAAGGAATATCACCATCTTGCTTTACGTCTAACAACTAGGTCAGAAGTGAGGAATCACAACGTCATGCTTTACGTCTAACAACTAGGTCAGAAGCATGACTCATCTTGCTTTACATCTAACAATGAGTTCAAAAGTAAGGAACACATCAACATCTCGCTTTATGTCTAACAACGAGGTCAGAAGCGAGGAATCATCTTATTTTACGTCTAACAACTAGGTCAGAAGCAAGGAATCAATGGCGTCATGCTTTACGTCTAACAACGAGGTCAGAAGCATGACTCATCTTTATTTACATCTAACAATGAGGTCAGAAGAAAGGATCACACAGCGTCATGATTTATGTCTAACAACGAGGTCAGAAGCATGACTCATCTTGCTTTACGTCTAACAGCGAGGTCAGAAGCAAGGATCACACAATGTCATGCATTACGTCTAACAGCGAGGTCAGAAGCATGACTCAACTTGCTTTACGTCTAACAGCGAGGTCAGAAGCAAGGAATACACATCATCATGCTTTATGTCTAACAGCGAGCTCAAAAGCATGACTCATCTTGATTTACGTCTAACAACGAGGTCAGAAGCAAGGAATATATATACTCCCCCTTTCAAGGAGGGTCCTTTCGGACTATACCAATCTTATCTTGAAAGTGTTCAAACTTTACACGAGATAGAGGCTTAGTCAACACGTCAGCAACCTGTTCATCCATGCTAATGTACTGGAGCTTCAAGGCTCCTCTCTGTACCATGTCGCGGATGAAATGATAACGGATCTCTATGTGCTTCGACCTATCGTGGAACACAGGATTCTCTGTCATTTTAATGCAGCTTTGATTGTCACATATAATCACAGTTGCTCTCATCTCCAAGTCAAATAGACCTGTCAGCAACTTTCGAAGCCATATACCTTCGCAGCTAGCAGAGAATACGACAATGTACTCTTCTTCCGCTGTGCTGAGAGAAATACTAGATTGCTTCCTACTCTGCCATGAGATCATAGTTGATCCCAAACTGAAACAACATCCAGAAGTGATTTTTCTATCTGCAACGCTTCCTGCCCAATCTGCATCAGTATATCCACTCAATGTGAATTCATGATCTCCATCATAGCTGAGACCATAATCCATTGTACCTTTAAGGTACCTCATCACATGTTTTGCAGCCACTAGATGAACACGTCTAGGCTCTACCAAAAACTGAATCAAGGTGTTCACTGCAAAATAGATGTCTGGTCTGGTGTTCGTCAGGTACATCAGCGATCCAATAATATGTCTGTACAATGTGGCATCTATCAAATCTGATGAAGTATCGACCAGTAGCTTCAGCTTTGCTTCCATGGGTGTATTCATGGACTTGCATTCTAGCATGTCGAATCTCTTTAAGATTTCGACCGTGTACTTCCCTTGGTTAAGGAAGATTCTTTCTGGACTCTGCCATACCTCAAATCCTAAGAAGTAATGCATTAGACCAAGGTCTTTCATTTCAAATTCTGCGGCAAGTCTCTGTTTACATTCAGTGATGATCTTTTCTTCTCCAGTTAAGAATAAGTCATCCACATACAGTAATAATAGTATTGGTTCATTATCCATAATTTTGAAGTAGAGATTTGAGTCTTCTTTACTCTTGGTAAAGCCCAAGCTCATCAAGAAACTGTCTATACGGCCATGCCAAGCTCTGGGAGCTTGCTTCAATCCCTATAAGGCTTTCTTCAATCGGCAGACATGAGACTTCTTGTCTTCAACCTCAAATCCTTAGGGTTGCTCTATATACACTTCCTCTTCAATAACACCATTCAGGATAGTTGTCTTCACGTCCATCTGGTGTAGCTTCCATTTCATCTTGGCAGCAAGAGCTATAATGGTTCTGATCGAAGTGTATCTGGCCACAGGAGTGAATGCCTCTTCATAGTTAATACCTTCCTTCTGGGAAAAGCCACAAGAGACAAATCTTGCTTTATATTTCTCAATACTTCCATCAGCAACATGTTTTATTTTGAAGAGCCATTTTGATGATACCACATCCTTACTTTTTGGTCTGAGAACTATTTGCCATACATCATTCTTTATTATGGATTGGTATTCCTCTATCATGGCATCTGCCCATCCCTTCTTTTGAATGGCCTCTTCAAATCATGTAGGTTCTTCATCAAGTAGATTGCACATCAAAGCTGTGTAATTGGAGAATGGCTTTGGTCTTTTCACCTGTCTCGTGGTTCCTTCTGGAACACTATACTTCTCTCCATCTTGAATAAGCTCTCTTGCCCAAGCAAGCTTTCTTTTATGGGAGAAGGTCATTTGAGGAGGTTCTTGAACTTTTGTTATATCATGATCTTTAGGAGTCTCCTCATCAGGTTCTGTGGTTCTGGGAACTTCCCTCATGGATTCAGTAGTTTTGGGATTTACAGGTTCCTCTTCATACATTTCTTCAAGCTGACATCTTCTAGATTTATTAAGTGTTGCTTCTTCATCAAAGGTCACGTCCCTGCTGATCTCAATATGGCGGTGACCAGGTATGTAGATTCTGAAGGCCTTGGAGACCTCACAGTATCCCACAAATATTCCCTTCTTTCCAAAGGGTTCCATCTTGTTTCTCTTTTCTTTAGGTATATGAATAAGCACTGGACAACCAAATATTTTGAGATGGCTTACCTCTGGATTCTTTCCGATGAACATCTCTTCTAGTGTCTTGAACCCAAGTGCACTATGGGGCAATCGGTTCTGCACATAAACAACTGTCATTGCCACTTCTGCCCATAAGAACATAGGAAGATCTTGATCTTCACAGCTTCCAACATGGTTTTGTTCTTCCGTTCAGCTACACTGTTTTGTTGGGGATCTTGATCCCAACATCTTTGCATAAGTTCACGAACTCTTTTGAGGTATATTCTCCTTCATTATCTGACTTGAGTATCTTAATATTCCTTATAGAAGGGTTCTCTTATCAAGGCTTTGAATTCCTTGATCTTGCTGAACACTTCAAATATATCTAGGTCTTTTACGAGAATAATCATTAATGAATGATACATAGTATACATACCCATTAATGGAGGATGATGGCATTGGGCCACACACGTCTGAATGAATGAGTTCCAGTACTCCTTCTTCTTTTTTTCCCCTCTTTGGAAAAGGGTTCTTGATATTCTTCCCTTGCGCACATCCATTGCATACACCTTCATGGTCACCTTTGAGTTCTGGTAAACCTGTGACAGCTTTGCATATGTATGGTAGTGCCTTGTATTTGATGTGAGTTAATCTTCTAGAGTTCACATGGATTCTTCTATAGCGTGGGTCATGGAAGCTTCTGAGTGACCCACCTTCTTCTTTTCCACTGATGATTGCTTCATTTATGATCTCTCCTTTAGCACGTTGCCTTCTACAATCTTCGCTATAGCTTCCTCATGTGACCTGGAGCAAGGTCAACAAAACAACAAGCAAGAATAATATCCTTCTGATAATATAAAGCAATAGCACGAACAATCATCACAGTAGCTCCTTTAGAGCTATCACTTATAATTTATCTGAA
>ML788516.1:8187-18991 GCA_009831015.1 Picea engelmannii | reverse complement strand
TATCACTTATAATTTATCTGAAGAAAAGATTAAAGGTAAGGAATACAATACGAAATGAGGTCAACACTCTCATAGTGTTGTGACCAAGCATTCTTCCATGGCAATCTGGAACTAACACACGAGGTTTCTCCTAGAGGAGGTGTCAGTCATATCAGGCAAAGTATTTACATCTATATTCTCACATGCTATCAAGTATAATACTTTAAAACGATTGTTATCTCAACTAAATTCATCAGCTTGTCATGTGTACCTTTGAATCTTGATTAATCAAACTTGGAGCCTTGTCCTCAAGAATGAGTGCTTGCTTTTCTTCCAAGTCTCCTTCACTCAAGTGACGAGTGCTTTCTTCAACCTATCTGTTGTACTAAGACAATACGTTATCTCGACAAAAGGTTAGGTTAGAGGATAAGATCTATGATCAACTTTTAATCCTTCTAATAATTTGATCATAGCTTCAACATCCAACACTGATCAAGATAATGTTATGACAAATAGATGCATATCAGAATAATCACACTTGGGTTGCATCATTCCTCTGAATGTGTTAGATCTTGAGATCCTTCTGGATATATGGCTAGAGATCCATTCTCCTACAAATACTCTTTAGGGTTTAACCCCATTAAACATATGTTAGTACATACCTCAGATAGCATTTACAGGTAGTGGCTCCATTTGGTAGCAGCGGTAATCATTACCAAAAAATTCAAGGGTGATTGCAACTGGTTCTACGGCTGCAACTGCAACAGGGTCTGCAACTGCAACTGGTTCTAAGACTGCAACTGCAACTTAGGGTTTTATGAGGAAACCCTAATTTTTCAAACTTCGAGTTTTGAAAATTTGATCCAGGGGATAGATGCGCTGAGATGAGGCGAGTTAGCTGGTGCAGTCGGAATTTCGAAAATCCAACTTTTACCCCCTCAAACTTGATCTGTGGATTTCTGGACTTGTGCTTCTGGTTTTCTGGTACTTCTGGTACTCTGGTACTCTAGTTTTTTGGTTTTCTGGTACTTTGTGAAACTAGGGTTTCACTTTCCGGGAGATCTAGCCACTGAAAAGGTGCGCTCTAAGTGCCAAAATGATCCTTGGGGGAGGGCGTAGCTTTCTAGGTGGTTTTAGGGCTGAAAAGATTCACTTTTGCAAAACCCTAATTTTTGGGTACGGTAACAGTGACGTTTTTCCTCTTGTGAAATATGCTTCCTTCAGGTTGGCTCTGATACCATGTTAATGTTTATGCCATTATTATTGTTCTTTTCATTTCAATAGATAAGAGCATCATAAGAACAAGAGACACAACATTTATCCTGGGAAACCCTCTAGGGGAAGAAAACCCAGCAAAAACTTCCTTATCATAAATAGCTTATACAATGTTCAAGAGATAACTCAAACCAATACAGATAGCCCTCCCCAAGAGATGTTCCACACTTCTTCTCCTCTCTCTGGTAATTGCAGCTTGCCTCATAAGAGAAATGAGCAAGTGAGTTGTGTGTTAGAAGTGAGGTGCTAGCCTCCTATATATACAAAACTGGCACGTGTGAAAGGGAACCACTAGCAGGACCAACCTCTCACTCTGGGTGGGTAAACCCACCTTTAATTAATTATGGGTCTTCCATAATAATTGTTGGGGCTGACTTCTTATTCTGCCCTTTATAATTGTCCGATGACCAATCTGCAAAAGGGGATTTGGTCCTTATACAATTACCGACATGATTAATCCACAATGGGGATTAATCCAATAACAACAACAATAATAATAATGGCATGATTAATTCGCAATGGGGATTTAATATAATAATAATAAGAATTCTCTTCGCAGTTACATTATTTCAACAATCAACGGTTACAATCTATCCTCTATCTGCCTTGGTCAACTGTTAATCAACAACCCTTTTCCTCCTTCTGCATGCACTCCTAGATCTCACGATCTATCGATGTGTTCCCTCCTCTCAAATCGAAAACTACGATTGATTTCTCCCTTCGGGCTTCGGGAGTTTCAACTCTCAACTCTCTCTTCCTCCACAGTACTTCCACCCGAATTCGACGATCTATCGACGCATGTCACTCACAGATCAACAGTTGTGGTTCACTTCTGCTCTTCAGGCTTCGGGAATTTCAAATCTCAGTCTTTGCTTTCTCTCGGGATGCTTTCACCTAAAGACAATGATATTTCGACACGTTTCCCTCACATATCAAAGTTTGTGCTTCACTTTAGCTCTTTAGGCTTCAGGAATTTCAAATCTCAATATTTGCTTTCTCCCAGAGTGCTTTCACCCGAAGACAACGAATTTCTGCCACGCATACCTCTGGATCTAACGGTCCAGATTCACTTTGTCTCTTTGGGATGATTTCACTCGAACTTCATAGATCTCTACCGCATGTCCCTATGAATCTGACATCTACGATTTACTTCAGGTCTTTACGCGTAGTCCATAGATTTTTTCCGCGTGTCCTTCTGAATCGGACGGCTACAATTGATTTCACCTTTCAAGCTTTGGGAGTTTCAACTCTCAACTCTTACTCCCTTCGCAAGAATTCTACCCTAAGTTGATGATATTTTGAGACGTAACCCCCTGGAAATCAACGGTCAGGATCCACTCTTCGGAGATTTCACTCTCTCCTAATCTACAAAATTCTGAAGTTGTAGATCTTGTGCCACCTGTCCCTCTGGATGATGGATGGTCCCTAATCACTTCAGTACTTTGGGACTTTGGAAATTTCGCTCTCTTGTTCACACCAAGGGTTAAGGACCGTGCACTTTACCTGGATCCGACGGATGTCGATCCCTTGTGCTCAGATCTGACGGATGGGATCTGTCCTTCTCCTTGTTCATTCCGTCTTCGTCCTAGAACCCAATCGAATGATCCCAATCTCTTCTTGCAGTCGATCTGACGGTTTTTGTCACTCCTCCTCCCAAGCTTCTTTGTTCTCCCAGACTTAGGAAATTTTCTAAGTTTTCAAAGATTTTGGTCTTTGAATCTTCTCCTGCGAAACTGGTTGAAAGAGTCTCGACTCCGCTTTTCCTCCTGACCTTTGACAATGAATATTGTCCTTAAATCTGGCACACACTTGCGCTCTGCGTGAAAACTTTCACTACTCCTCCCGAGCTTGTTAATCTTGGAATAAGTTCACTTCTACGCACACTCCTTGCACTATCTCTCTTGAGATTTTTCTTACTCAAGTTCTAAGGTTTCAGTCCCTTTACTCCTTAAAGGGATTCTTGTGCCTTCTCGACAACTTTTTCTCAATGCACACTTGTAGAGATTACAGAGTATTTGGGAACTCTGTGGGTTTCTTCTTCTTGACACTTTTCTCCTTGAAATTGACAGGGAGTTCTCTTTGTGCACGCTTGCACCTGCTCGATGCCTGCCCGACAGGGCTCTACAAAGTTCTCAGTGACTCTGTCTCTCTGTGCTTCTTATGAACATTTTCTCCTCTAAGGTATTCAGCAACCTAGAGGCTTCCCTTGATTTGTTATCACTTTGGTGCGCTCTCCTGGCACGTTCGTTTCTGACTCCACAGTGTCTGGATGCACTCCTTGCACTAGCTATAGAGCCTCCAATGTTTTGTTGTGCACTCCTTGCACAACCTAAGAACCCAGAACAATATTTCAAACTCAACAAGGATAGATAAATCTATATTCCTACTACAGATGAAACCTATCATGCATCTACAACATACATAAACACACACAAATAACATTCATCGGATACACATAAACACACGGAAAGTTCATATACAGGAAAAAATTCTTTCTTTCTATTAAGATGAATATTTGATTGCAATAAGTGCAATTTGGACTATAACAGAGTCTCAAATCCCTCAATCTCCCTCAAAGAACTAGTCAATCTTCTATCTCCTCCTTTGAGGATTTCTAACTAACTTGCAACTACCTCCTATTCAGTAACCTAATGTCCAGCAACCTCATTCAGGCATACAATGCATCTACATCTACAAGAAGGTTCCTAGGGTTACCTTTGACTACTTGTATTCTCAAAACAAGCTAACTACCCCTTAGTTCCATTAAATTAAATTCTAGGAGTGAAAATCCCAGATCACTTGCGATCATTTTCTCCCAAGCGTTTTGATCTTCTTCAGTTTTCAATCAGTTCAAGAAAGATTTGCAGGAAACGACAGTGTTTCATATTCTGAAATGATTCAAAGGCACGCTGAGGCACCGAGTTGTCTCTCCAAGTGTGCTTGTTGATGATGCTCCTGCATCACTATGACACTTAGAGTGGATCGACCTAAGCCAACAATCAAAGAAATTTTTTCTTTGTCTAGGACTAATCGTAATATTCTATCCTTGTTCTAGTAAATTCTAACTTGGTTTTTATTAAATTAATTTCATGTTTATACACTTTGTCATACAATTTCTCTAAATGTTGTTTATGTTAGTTCGTATCTACAGAAAATACTAGCAATACATCAATATATACTATTATGAAATCAAGGGAAGACATCGTCCACACGCTTTTGTAATTCTAATAGAACATTCTTCAATTTGAAGGGCATGACTCTCCACTAGTACTATCCATGAGGCACAACTAATGTAGTTTTGTACATGTCCTTTGGAGAGATTTGGATCGACCAAAATTTGCTTTTGAGATCAAATTTACTAAAAACATTGTTAGATCCAATTTTGGAAAACAAAACATCCTTTGAGGGAAAGGATATCTTCTGGGAATTAAATCTTGATTTAGGGCTCTATAATTGATCAACACTCTAGGCTTGCCTCATTTCTTCTTTGAATGCTTGTTAACATAAATGACAAGGCAATTCCATGGACTCTTTCCAGGAGTTCTGAAATTTATTATATGCAGTAATCAATCTTTGTAGGTGGCATGTGATTTGATGAATCCTTTTGTGGAGTGTCTTAATAATTTTCCTTGTAAGGTTTATCCATAAATATTTCTCTCTCATCCAGAACGCATCTGGATAGTCAGAAGTGTTTGTTATTTGATGAAGCCTTTTGTGGAGTGTCTTGATAGTTTTCCTTGTAAGGAAAATCCATAAAGTATTGCTTTCTCATGTAGAATGCATCTTGTGCCTCACTCTCAATATTTATCTTCCACAACACTCAAATATTGGCCTCTATAAATCAAGCTTCGACCTTTGGCCTCATACCAATGTGCTTCCTCTTCCTTCAGACTCTCTTCTTGCTCAATGCCTCTCATCATGTATCAATGCAATCACTAATATTGGTAGCTGACTCAATCTCATTAGATTTATGCACCTTAATAGACATATATTCCACTGCCATTTATATAAATTGATAATTATGGCTTCTTTCCTAAAAAAATTTGTACCTAACAATTCACCTTCCTTATGCATAAACCCAACTAATCCATTTCTTTTAGGCACCAACCTTGATTGCTGACAGAAAAAGCACTTCCGGATGCTGTTTCAGTTTGGGATCAACCATGATTTCGTGGTAGAGTAGGAAGCAATCCAGTATTTCTCTCAGCACAGCGGAAGCAAAGTACATTGTCGCATGTTCTGCTAGCTGCGAAGCTATATGGCTTCGAAAGTTGTTGACTGGTCTATTTGACCTAGAGATGGAAGCAACTACGATCCTATGTGACAACCAGAGCTACATAAAGATGACAAAGAATCATGTATTCCATGACAGGTCGAAGCACATAGAGATTCGCTATCATTACATCTGTGACATGGTGCAGAGAGGAGCCTTGAAGCTATTGTATGTTAGCATGGATGAACAGGTTGTTGATGTGTTGACCAAACCTCTATCTCGTGTAAAGTTTGAACACTTTCGAGATAAGCTTGGTATAGTCTGAAAGGACCCTCCCTGAAAGGGGGAGTATATATGATTCCTTGCTTCTGACCTCGCTGTTAGACGTAAAGCAAGATGATTCCTTGCTTCTGACCTCCCTGTTAGACATAAAGCAAGATGATGTGTGTGTTCCTTGCTTCTGACCTCGTTGTTAGACGTAAAGCAAGATGATTCCTTGCTTATGACCTCGTTGTTAGACGTAAAGCAAGATGATGTGTGTGTTCCTTGCTTCTGACCTCATTGTTAGACGTAAAGAAGATGATTCCTTGCTTCTAACCGCGCTGTTAGACGTAAAGCAAGATGATGTGTGTGTTCCTTTCTTCTGACCTCACTGTTAGACGTAAAGCAAGATGATTCCTTGCTTCTGACCTCGCAGTTAGACATAAAGCAAGATGATGTGTGTGTTCCTTGCTTCTGACCTTGTTGTTAGATGTAAAGAAAGATGATTCCTTGCTTCTGACCTCGTTGTTAGATGTAAAGCAAGATGATGTGTGTGTCCCTTGCTTCTGACCTTGTTGTTAGACGTAAAGCAAGATGATTCCTTGCTTCTGACCTAGTTGTTAGATGTAAAGCAAGATGATGTGTTCCTTGCTTCTGACCCACTTGTTAGACGTAAAGCAAGATGATGTATACCTTGCTTCTGACCTAGTTGTTAGACATAAAGCAAGATGTGATTTGCACTGAGCTAGATGTGACTTGCACTGCCAGTGAAGAGACACTTCACACGTGCCAAAACTTGTATAAATAAAGGAGGCTAGCGCCTCATTTGATCACAACTCACTTGCTCAATTTGAGAGACAAGTTCTGATCTGTTACCAACAAAAGGAGAGAGAGAGTGGCACATATCTTGGAGAGGACTTTCTGCTTTAGCATAGAGATCTCTTGGCATTGTATTGGCTATCTATATTAAGGAATTTTTGCTGGGTTTTCTTCCCCTAGAGGGTTTCCCAGGATAAATGATGTGTCTCTTGTAAATGTGTATTTCTCAGTGATCTTGTTCTTATGTTGCTATTATCTATTGAAATACAAAGAACTATAATAATGGCATAAACATTAACATTATGCACCTTAATAAACATCTATTCCAGTGTCATTTATAAAATTGATAATTATGAATTCCTTCCTAATTTTTTGTACCTAACAATTCATCTTCCTTGTGCATAACCCCAACTAATCCATTTCCTTTAAGCACCAACCTTATTGGTGCATCCACCTATTTTGTGCCTATAGTTTGTGATGTACTTGAAACTCTATCTTATGATGTATCCATGCCATAAGTATTGTTGAGGAACCAATCAATTTATCGATTTCTTGACACATAATTCTACTAAAATTAAAATTGCATATATGGAAAGTTAATTTAAAACTAATAATAAAACAAAGTTATAAAAAAATAAAATAATGTAACTAAAATTGCAATAAAAAATTAACACATTACAAAATAGAAGAAGAATTTTGTATGAGGTATGAAAAGTAAGTAACATTTTGTAGTAGAAGAATTTTGTGTGAGGTATGAAGAAGTAACATTTGTGTGTTTTATGTGAATTTATCCAAACAAAGTAGCTTAGCTAATCCATTTTCAACCTACGAGTCAACCTACATAATGGGGAAAATGAGTGTAATAGGAAAAAAAAAATAAAGTAAATTCAACAAAACAAAGTTAAAAATAAAAAGAAAACTATTTTTTACTTTGGATAAACAATAATTTTCCAAAAACGATTTGTACGTATCTCACTAAACTAGTGAGCTTGTAGTAATAATAAGCTAGAGTTGGCACCAATTTTTTTATACTTTAATATTAAAAAGTAGGTAAGGTACCATTCTAATAAATCCAATTCATCTTAAAACCAAACAAATAAATTGACTCATGATTCATATAAAGCTCAAAGTAAGCACACCTAAACTTAAATTGAATAGCTCGAAAACAATCCAAAAGTTGTCAATTACCACAAGAGGAAACCTCTCATGAAAACTTTGTTCTACATGCCACCTCAACAATTTCATGGTAGCTCTTGTGTGGATATTTGCAAGTAGGGTAGCCTCCCATTGTGGACTAATAGGAGAGGAGGGACAATGGATCAAGTGAATACCTCTTATATCTATCTCTGTGTTAATACAAATTACCCGCATTAAAGTAATTTCGAAATGAGATTCATTAGGAATGGAGAGAACCACTCAACTACACGAATGAACCTAAAATAATGATTTTATTTTATTACACGTGTTTAAGGATTTTTTTAAGAATGAACATAAAATAACGATTTTTTTTATTACACATGTTGCACATGTTTAATGATTTTTTTATTACACGTGTTGCACATGTTTTCTTAAAATATAAGAAAATCCTTTGTTGAATTCACCTCCTTCCTTGTGGTACACTCTTTTTGTTTTGAAAAATATTGGCGAGGAGGTTTGACTTTAGGTCTTGTCCCTTCCAACAAATGCTTTTAGAATCCTAATAATTAAAAAGGAGTATAACAATTTTAACTTACGATGTCTTCTCTTCAAAAACAAATCATGACATGTGTGGTTGTCATTCCTCTACGTGGAGAAGGCACCACAAGGATGATGTGACTGGATTATGAAGATATTGGTGTGAACATATTGGATTATGTGACTGGATTATGAAGAATTTGAATAAAAACTCTCCATTTGAGGTTTTCTAGTGCACCTCATTATGGTTCGGATGGTGTTAATATTTTTGTCATCATTTTTCTTTTCCTAACATAACATTAAGGAGGATTATTAGGATTATTATAAGGTTTATTTAGTTATATATTTATTTATTTTTATGTTTACACACTTCTCCAAAGTGAAGATTAAGGAAACTGATGTTTGAAGTATATTTATTGGATTAGAAATTTGAGCTAGGATTGGTTGTCGTATTTTATCATTCTTATTTTTTGTTTCGTAAATCATGTATAAGGGAACATTAGTTATAATATTTTATTATCTCCTCCCTTTGACTTAAGAAGTTACATATATTACAACAAATCAAATTATTAATACAAACTACATGACATTGTAAAAAAACAAACTCAAGATTCTAAATTTAGGTTTTTGTGAGAGATTTACTCTGAAATTGTTAGGAGGTTGTTATAATCTTGACAATTTCATGAGATTTACTCTGAAATTGTTAGGAGGTTGTTATAATCTTGACAATTTCATTAATTGAAGTTGTTACCTACAACTCCTATAAATTGGGGTCATTGTAAACTATTCTTACATCGAGAAATCATGAATTGAAGTGAACAATTTAAGAGTGAATGTTTCCTCTACAAAGGTTTTATCACTATTCAATGTTAATCTTTGGTGTTATACAAAACATTAAATGATTCTTATTTATGTATTGTATTATCACTTCAATGATGTTCACTATTAAATATGGCTTCTACATCTACAACAATGACTCATTCCTCTAACTTATTTTAGCTATGATATTGACCTATTTAAATTCAAAAAGTCTAGTCATTACTTATTTTTTATTTTCATAAAATTTATATAACTTATTTTAACTATGATGATGAACTATTTAAATTCAAAAGTTCTATTCATAACTTATTTTTTATTTTCATAAAATTTATATAAGGAATTTTGGATGTGGTCATCCATCTCCATGGCTTCACCTAAAATGTGTATATTTTCATGTTGGTAAAGAAACAACTTTCTTAATAAGCAAAAGTCATACCACTTTTGTATTTATTTAAAATAAATATAGAATTTAACTCTTGTGGCTTTTCTTCTAGTATTTAATTATTGTGTTAGTATTTAATTATTGGTATTAAGGTTATTTTTCATTTTTATTTTTATAATTTTTTTTGTATGGGTTAGAGATTTGGTTATTCCACTAAAATTATACTTCCTCCACAATTCTCCCAACATTGTTGTGTGTGGAGTTTTTTAGATTAAAATTCTTGTCCTTTAATTTTTTAATGGACTACAACATTATTGTGTGTGGAGTTTTTTAGATTAAAATTCATGTCCTTTAATTTTTTAATGGACTAAAAACAAAAATCTATTTGTAATGTTTTATCTTTAGTGAAGGGATTTACCTAACACATACCTTAATAATGTTTTATCTTTTTTTAATTGTAAAGGAATTTACCTGACACATACCTTACTTAAACTTTGGGACAAATAAAAATTAGTCTATTTATAATGTTTTATTTTTTTTTAATTGTAAAAGGATTTACCTGACACATACCTTACTTAAACTTTGGGACAAATAAAAATTATTATTGTGTGGAAGTTTCTCCTTAAATGTATGCATCCATGACACATGTATTTGAATCATATGTTTTCATTATCAAACTTGCATGTAGTCACTTGCCTTTAAAAACTATGATCTTCTAAGTGGTTATGATGTAATTCTATTTCAATGAAATAAGCTACAAGCTAAGTCTCATCTAAGTCTCATCGTATGAAAGTTTTTTCTTAAATTTTTTGTTAAATACATCTTAATAAAATTAGATTATGTTCATTATCAACTTTGTATGCAGTCATCTATTTTTTTTAAATTATGATTGTTTAGCTACAATGAAATAGAGCACAACCTTAATTTTCTCATGAAGAGTTTGGAAATCCAAGTGTTGCTAAAACTTAAATTCTTAGTTATTATCAAATCTTGTTTTTCTTGGGTAAATTAGTTCTGCCTTGGATCCATATTCCACAATTATTTATGTAAATAAGTTGAAGTTACATTTGCTATTATGTTTCTATTAATATGTTGTTTGTCACATTTTAACTATTTAATGTTTCTCTCCTTTGAGTCTTTACATTTATGTATTAATTGTATGTGTATTCACTTTTTGTTAATATTGAGATGGTTTTCATTTTGTTTGTGTAGGATACTCGTCATCTTCAACGCATAGATGAATTGATAAGATCTGATTCAGAGGTCAAGGAAGTTAATAAAATTGTTAATAAAAGAGCTCTTGATGAGGCCTCCATAAAACCAACGGGAAAGAAAAGGCGTTTAGTTTAATTTTTGTTTTTAAACTTTGACCTTCATAAAAC
>ML788515.1:371108-385654 GCA_009831015.1 Picea engelmannii | reverse complement strand
GATCAGGGTGCTCACTACAAAGAAAATATATGGCCTGACATTAACTAGGTACATCAAGGATCCAATAAACTGCTTGTACATCATGGAATCCATCAAATATGAATCTAAATCAGAATCACTCAACGTCTTCATATTTTTCATCATAGGTGTAGTCATGGACTTGTAATCCATGATATAAAATATCATCAGTATCCCCTGAATGAGGAAGATCTCTTTTGATCTCGTCACACCTCTAATACAAAGAGTACATATGGCTAGGATCCTCCATCTCAAACTCTGAGGCCAACTCCCTCTGTCACTAGATTAAGTCGTGTTTTCCATTGAGCCTCACTGGTTGCTCCCTCTGTCACAAAGACAAAATCTATACCTAATCCTCCTGGCTAGTTGTCTCCTCTGTCACTGTAGAAATATAACATCTCCTTGAAGTCTCCTCAAATCATGACACTTGTCTGTCAGTCCTTGATGATGTCTCTCTCCCACCTGAATATGAGGGGGAACTCCTTCTGAATGAACGAATCTTCCTCTGGGTCACCTAACTCTCTATGAGATCGGGCTCACTCTGAGTCTATACATTATTGGTTAAAACCAATCTCATCAAGTATACATCGGTCTTGGACTACCATTCTCCCTCTGAGTCTGTACAATCTTTGGAGCCATCTTCTCCCTCTGCATCCTCTGAAGTTCAATCTCCAATGAACTGTCCTGGGAGGTTTCTCCTCCCTACTGGATCATGAAGGATGACTCCCTATGAACTCTATCTTCCTCTAAACTGGTACTAGGTGGGGCCATATTCCTCACCAATGGTGGAGCCACCTTATCCTCCTCATCAATATCCATGTGGAACACTTTATATCCCACAAAAGTATCCTCAATTTTGGAAGGTTATAATGTTTTCTTCTTCACCATCGGTATATGGATGTATGTTGTCATGTATACAAATCCATGTTTGGATAGTCTGCTCTATGTCTCAAATTAGATACCATATAATATGTTTCCTCTTGCAACTGTCACTATAGATCCCTCTCAGATCTATCACCTGTGACCTTCCTAGAACAAGCGCAATAAAAAAATAGCAAACAAGAACAATATTTTTATGATAAGGAAATAGGAACAAGAATAAGAAATGGGAAACAAGAACAACACTTTTATAGTTTTGTTACCAATCATTCTTCTATGGTAACTTGCTCGGAACAAAACAAGAACAAAAGACAACAATAACACTTTTCTAGTGTTGTGACCTCCATAGTAACCTACCCAGAACAAAGACAACAACCAAGAATATCTCCTAGAATAGATCAATTTCATCTTGTAAATAAGTGCATCATTAGTACTAAGCAATGAACATTTACACAATGATCATTGTACTAAAAATATCCAAAACATTTGATAGCAAAAGTACTTAGAAGTAATAGATCTCTAAAGACGGATGTCCCAATTTATAACATTTACTTAAGATGCAGCAATATAAAATTTCAAACATGATATGCAAACATGGAGTCTTAATTTCTAGGGAAGGTGTGTTATTCCTCTGAATGCACTAGATCCAATGATCCCTTTGGGTCATTGCTTGGAAAAGGTCCCTTGTATATCCCCTGTAAACACCCTCATACTCTGCTAAATGATATAACTAGGAAACATATATAAGTGCATATCTCTTAAATTTGTAGCACCATCCAACTTGTCTTCTAATCTCAAGGTTTGCACAATGGGCAACTGGAAACTGGAAACTATAAATGGAAAATGAAACTGCAACTATAATTGGAAACTGCAAATTCAACGACAACTACAACTACAACTGTAACTGGCAACTGCAACTATAACTTTAACTACAACTGGAGACTTCAATTGTAAATGGAAACTCGCAATTGTAATTGTGCAATAGAAATATTTCAACTAGCTCTGATACCATGTTGGTATTTTACATGACTCTCAGCTCTTGATAGTTATTTCCTTATGATTAATAACAGGATTCACTTTCATACAAAAATTATGATAGAATAAATAAACACTGAAAATATCAACTATAATAATGCAGTGAAAATAACAAGATCTAGAAATATTAACCATGCACAGTAGACACAAGAACACAACACGAGAACAAAAGAGTTTATCCAAGGAAACCCAAACTTTGGAGAAAACCCAACAACTTTTCTCTAGAATAATTCAGTCCAATATTACCAATACATCACCATCAATAGCCAAAATATCATACAGAGAAGATCCTCCCCAAGGCTAGCATCACCAAGACCTATCTTCTCAATAATATGACCAAGAATAACCAAGCAAGAGCTTCTCCAAGTGTGGTGCACTCTCCAAGATAAACAGTAACCCCAAAATAGTGAAACTACCAAAACTGTAGTTGCAACTACCTTGTGCGCACTACAAAAAGAGTTATTTGTCTGTCAAAATGAAATGAGATAGTATTTTATTTATAATAATATAGGTGTCAGCCTAGGGCCGAATTATTATTTTTGGGTCTTCAATTTTATTATTTTTTTTCTTGTGGGGACGACTTCTATTCTTGGGTCTTCAACTTCTTCCTGGGAATTTTGTAATGCTATAGATGGGTCTTCTTGTAATTTCTTGTGGAGAATGACTGCCCGAAGTTGTAAATCTCCAACACATTCAAAATCAAGTGGCCTTGATTTAGCATTCTACATGTCATTGTATGATAGGTTATCACAACTGCCACATGTCACACTCCCATTGGTTGTAGAATTTCCATGTGTCACCAATGCTTTGTTTCCATTTGTCTTCCATATGTCAACCAATTTTGGGATGCCATGTCTCTTCCATGTGTCAACCAATTATGGTTTTTCATGTGTCACAGAACAATTGTCCTCCATGTGGATCATTCTCATTGGTTAATGGTAAGTCTTGGAATTAGTTTAGAAAATAGTTTAAGTGTTGGTAGAATGTGGACGAGAGAGGGTAGTATAGGGGGGTAAATTGTGGGTGACAGAAGAATGTTCTTAGTTTCCATGTGTATGCCATATTTCAACCAATTGTGGGCTACCATGAGTCTTCCATGTGTCTACCAATTGTGGGCTACCATGTTTCATTGAACAATTGGTTTCCACGTGGATCACTCTCATTGGTTAATGGTAAGTATTGGAATTAGTTTAGAAAACAATTTAAGTGTTGGGAGAATGTGGATGAGAGAGGGTAAGGAGAGGGCAGTATAGGGGGAGGGTAAATTGTGGGTGGTAAAATAATGTGTAAGAGACAGGGTAAGGATAGGATAATATAGGGGGAGGGTAAATTGTGCGTGGCAGAGTTGAGGGGTGGGGTAGGATGATGTGGGGGAGGGGAAACATGTGTGCAGTTGAAGCAGGGTAAGTGGAGTCAGGGTGTGGAGGGATAATTAGATGAGGAGGAGGGGAGTTCGATGGACGAGGAGAGATAATAGGAGGGGAGGGAGTTTAATAAAATGGCTAAGTAAGATGGAGTGGGTGGACAGAGAAGGAGGGGTAACAGAGGTGAAGGAGAAGGAGATTCATTCCATCTGTCTGATGGACGGAGGAAAACCAAAATAAAATATAAGTATAGAATAGAGGAGAAGTAAGGGGAGATGATAGGTTAGTGGAGTGAATTGAGCGGGGAAGGGATGTGTTGTTAAAATAAATAAATAAAACTAAGTATCGGGGGGTATTCCAAGATATATGTGGTGTATTCCACAAGATATGTGGTCGTGTACTCCACCAGATTTATGTGGTGTATTCCATGAGATTTATGTGCTATATTCCATGACATAAAAATAATTGTAATAAAGTAAATAAAAGAAAAGGGCATTTTCCAAAAAAATTAGGCATGGTTCCAAAAATCCTAGAATCAGACGTGATTCCAAGAAAAAATCAACTTTGTTCCACATGGAAGAAGCACATTTTTGTCGGTAAGAAGAAAACATGGATATCTTGAGCATACGAAATCAGATTTTGAATCCAAAAATTGATTGATGAATCTATGACTAAGGGATACACAACGAAATCTTAATTATTCAACAAATTTATTCTTATGATATCATTTTTTTTATTCCAGGAGTGATAAAATAGAAGTCACCAATTTTGGGTCAACAACTTGCTCCAACTGCGGGACAATGACCCCCTGTGGGTTGCTAAGAACACTAGAATATGAATACCAACTACCTTTTCCTTTGGGATATGGAGTCATCTTCAAAGCAAATTCCTGTAATTCATCCTCTTCCATAAAGTTATCTTCAAATATTATTTCCATATAGAAACTTCCTTATTGTGCAAAACTTGAATGAAGAAACAAACTATGTACACAAAAGATCTACCTACACTACCTTACTTAAAGGAAAGGGAATATTTTAGGTGTAGGTATATTTCCAATCAAGCCATTCACACATGCATCTGATCTATGGAATGAACTCTAAAAATATAGAACATATTGGGGTGTGTACCAATGAGTCAGGGGCACTCTCAATATGTATTGATGAAAAACTTAGCAAGATACACTTGAAATTTGATTGCATTGTTTGGCCAACAATGCTTTGGAACCATGTTTCAATATAATTTCTTCTTGATTGCTAAAGAATGTTTCTATCTTTTATTGGATGAGGAGTCTCTAATCTGAGAATACTTTCATCTCTCTCCTTATCACTGACCACATCCAAGAGCTTTGATTCATCAACAATGTCTTGAAAATATTCTTCCTTCATGCAATGACAAATTTTCCCATATTTGTTCTCAAGATTAATTTCTTCCAACAATTCTTCATGCTATGAATTTTCTTGTGGCTTTTCATTATCGGTTGCAAGGTTGAAATCTTCTTGTTCTTTTAGTTGAGGCTCCTTAATTTCATTCTCAAATTTGTTTCTTGAAATATATTCATATGGAGTATATGAAAGGATGAAATATTCAATATCGTGTGTCCATATGGGAGAGGGTGGGTGGGAAAATTCTTCAGCAAATAAATATTATAACATGTCTGAACTGGTAATGGTCATAGGCAGTAATGAACAGTATCATTCAAGAGCATCCCCTCGCAGAGTTTGTAAGAATAATTGACATGTAACATTGTCTTCAGTGATATTGAAAACATCACATGTATTGGTGAATCTAAACAAGTGTTTATTTGCATCTTATGAAGTCTTTTCAAAGAATGTGGAAAAATTTTCAATAGGAATATCAGACACCTAGAAATCAACTTCTGGTAGATTTAAAGGGGTTCTATGAAATCGCCTCTTTCCTTGGATAAATCTTCCGTTTGTTACATATTTTGAAGTCATTGATGTGATTGGTGGAAAATGTAAAGGAGCATCATAATATGAAAGAAACTCCTCAGACGAGTCATAATATAATTCTTCTTGAAATTCTTGAATCGTTCCAATGGAATTGTCATGGCATTTGATATTTGTTTCAATGGAATCATCGGGGAGTTCATTCTCCCAAATCTTTGATTGTTCTTGGATCTTTTTGAGGTCATCCAAAAATTTCCGAATAACACTTTTATAAATCCCATGCATCTTGAAAAAGCAACAATATTTTTTAATTGTATTTTCTATGCTTTGAACCATGGACACTCTAGTCCTCCAAATAGATCTAAAACTCAGACATCTTGAAAATAAATGGCTCCCCAGTATGGTCGCCAAGAATTTTGATGTTTGAATTGGTCAAGATCGAAGCAACAACCTCATGACGATATGATTAGGAAGAATGCTAAACAACAAACCTCGTATCTTTATTGTTTTAATTTATACATGGAATGGTTCTTCAGTGACCTGATCTGATATTTATGTGCAACAAATCACTTCTCAATGATTAAAATATTGAAGGAAGGATTCAATATCATAATATATTTGTGCTCAGCATCATATATACAACCTTCTAAATTATATACAAATCGAGGATAAATCCATGTCTTCTCACAAGAAAAAGGAAAGCATAATTGTGATCATCTCAAAGAACTTTAAAAGAGTTCTACTTTTAATACCAAAAGGAATATAATGGGAATACTTCAAAAATCTCATTCTGAGAGATCCCAAGATCTGAGAAATCATTAAAGCAAAACCCTGTAGCAGTTCTTTGTGGATTTTTATTCATAAAAATGTTCAATAGCACACAAAATATCTGACAGTCACATACGTGGTTGTAAATACTCCATGATCAAATAATAAATAGTCTTTGAAGAATAACAGAAACAACAATGGAGACTCAACCCCGTGTTTGGTTCAGAAATACAAACATAAAGACTTGAGAAATCAGTGTAGAAGAAGAAGAAGAAGAAGGATGGAGAGAATAGAGATATGTTTCATTGATCAAAATCTTGGTTGCATATTGATGGTTGAATCCTTATGTTCTGATCTTTTTCCCTCATGATGCAACTTTCTCTGTTTTTCTCTCTTTTGATGAAGTCCTTTATTGCCTTTTAAAACCGATCCTTCTAACTTCTTGAGTAGTTAGGACTTTCTCTTTCTTGTAGTAATTTCTTTAATTAATGTTTCAATAAATCCTCATTAACTAATTTGCATCATTAAACTTTGTATCTTGAAGTGGGACCTTTCATCCTTCAATAAAAAAAAATTAATAAAATTTTATTTTGAAAACATTAATTAACTTCCCCTTTAAAGAGAGGACTATGTTTTAATTTTATAGATATGATATTCAAATTTTCAGGCATGGAAATAATTTCAGATATGATATTCATTGTCTTATATTTCCAACGAGTCCTCCTGGGTGCAATTTTGATTCCTATATCTCAAGATATGAGCTCGTGAAGTCGAGGTGTCAAGCAGATTTATCAGCATAGCATGAAAACATTGTTGACTATACTTTCAATTTATGAGAATATTATGTCCAATTTTATCCCTTGAAACCTACTCCATCATCTTCCTCGTCGAAATATATTTACAGTGAGGTAAATTTTGCGTGATTCTGACTCTTGGATCTCAATATATGACCTCCATAATATTAAGACTTAGCAATCGTTGATTGGTCTCATGGGGAAATCTAGGCCCTTGATTTTAAATTCGTCCTCGTTATTAAAAAAATTACCATTGTTCATAATACTCATCCCACATGCATGGGATTTTTGGAGGTTTTAATTTATATATCAAAAATTGTATCATTTACTTCATGTGAAAAATGATAATACTATAAAGACTTGAGAATTCAACCCCTTAGGAAATTAATTAATGTTTTGACTGACTAGTCATCCTCCACCCATGCCTAGTCAATTCCCAATGGTGATGAGTCAACTTTTTTTTTTTTGTAAATTAGATGAGATTCATTCTATTCAATCCAGTAGAAAGTACAAAGTGATACAACGATTTGTTGGTGGGAAAGACCCCCCAGAAAGAGAACTGCTAAAAGAGAACCACAATACAAGAAAGCGAGAAAGGGACAGATCATTGTGAAGGTACCTTTCTACCTTTTTTCTTACGAACATCAATCCAACCAGAGGAGCTGATAGGCTCAACAACTTTCACCACCAAATCCAGATTGTCTGAGGAAATGCCATAATCTTGAGCTAGTGAAGCAGAGGGTGCTTCTTTGCCGCTGTCTGAATTGTCTGATTCACAGGGACGCTTCTGAGTCCGTGGGGGCAGGGTTGTGGCCATGATTGTGTCATTTGTTTCCTCCTTTTTGCGGGGTGGGTGAAAAGACTTAGCTGATGGAATTGGAATTAGGACTTCTTAAACTTCAAGAGTTTGTGCAGAAGATGAGGGCTGGTGTTTTGGGTCTGCAGTTGGTTGTTGAGAAAATGTTGGAGGCTCTGAAGGCGTTGTAGAAGGCGGAGGATTTGGTGTGTCTTTGTGATGCTTCTCATTGTCAAAGGAAGGGTTCAAGTGGATTTTGCGAATATTTGGGACTTGCCCGCCATTATCTCTTTCTCGTGCTCCAGGGGTCAAGGAAGGGGTTGGGGATAGAGGACACGTTGCCTAGAGGTGCCATGTTTGCTGACAAGAGCAACATCTGAAAGAAGTGTTCTCATAATTGACCATCTGTGTGTACGTATCTCCCTCAGTCCAGTCAATAAGGATCCTATACGAAATCCCTTGACTGAGGTTGATTTCAACACATATGCGGGCAAAAGTGATGAAGCCTTTCGATATCTGATCTGTGTCTACCTTGATAAATCTACCCAACGAATTTCCTAGGGTAGATAAAAAAGGAGGACAAAAATGCAGGGGTAGATTGGGTAGTCTTACCCAGACCGGTGTAAGCATGGCTGTCATGGTCAATGGATTGAAGTCGGGGAACCAGCTCTACATGGAAAGACCAGATCTTCCCCAGAACCAAGGACCTTTCTCTAGCACATGTTGGCATTCGACTTTTGTGGAAAAGTTGATGATGAAGAGCCCTTTGGAGAAAAATAACAACTCATGTTCTGACGCCCAAGTCTTGTTAATCCATTCTCTTAGTGCAAGGGTCGAGGGCCATAGTCTGTTGAAGCGGAAAATGAGGGATTTTTCCTGGTAGATAAAGGCATAGCCATAGATGTGGGGATCTTTGAATTATGTTGTTGGGGGTTCTGCGGACTACTCCACAATGAAGGCAGAGACAAAAATCTCCTTTTCTCCTGAAGTTTCAGCCTTGGATCCTGAAGGAGCAGAGATCCTTGTTTTCACAGCATGCTTGTAAGAGCTTGGATGAGTGAAGGAAGGCACTCCTCCATGCAGACGAGAGGTGAGTTAAATGGTTGCATTTTTTAGATTCCCATAGTCCCATAGCATAGATCCATCCACTAGCTTATGTCCTTCAAATATTAGTCTTTGAAAACCAGGAAGAATACCTGTGGCCTGGTGAACTTGGGTTTTGAGCTCAAAAACGAAATCTGAATCTTGGGCCTACAAACAGAGTGAATATCCGATGATGGTCTTTACAAAAAGAGGGAAGCTTGACTCAATCATGGAGCTAGCCTCGGCGGGATATTGAGAATGCAGCCTTGAACTTGTATCCACCTTAGCTCAGTTCCTGTTCGAATCCCCTAGGCGCAGAAGGTCCCCGAAGTCTCCTAAAGCGGAATGGCTCCCGTGCTTTAGATCAAGGCTGCACTGGTGGCTAGGGTTTATCACTTTTTTCACCCTCAGTCCCTTCTCATCTCTTATCTGGGCCCAAGTGGTTGGTTCCTACGTTAGGGTTTCCTCTAGCGTTGTTGTTGTTGCTATTGTGTCGGCCGCTAGCCTGCTCGACGAGATAATCTTTTTCTTCCCTCATGGGGGTGTTGGAAGATCAACGAAGGCTTCTTCTACGGGGTCTAGCTGTGTTTCCTTCTTGCGAGCCTCCTCCACATGTTGTTGTTGTACCTTCTCGTTTGGCCTCGCCATAAAGACTATGTCGACGTCAGGCACTGCCTCCATTCCATTGGGTTTATCCGATGATTTCTTCGGCTCTTCAGCTTCGACGGCAACAGTGGGCATTGGCTTGGTCTTTGGCGTTGTCTGCTTGGCCTTAGCCCCTCCTGCTTTCTCCTTATTGGGAGTAGGGTTTGTTGCAGTAGGTTTCTTGGTGAGGCAAGGTGCCATTTTTTCTCTATTCTCTATTTCGTCCTCAAAAATAAAAATATGAGAAACAAACGACAACATCTCTGTGGTGATGAGTCAACTTGAATCAGTTGTATACACGTAATTATATGATAGGTCATCACAACTTCTACATGTCACTCCCATTGGTTATAGAATTTCCACGAGTCACTAGTGCTTAGTTTCCATATGTCAACCAATTGTGGGATTCCATGTGTATACCATGTGTCAACCAATTTTGGGTTTCCATGTGTCATGGAACAATTGGTTTCCATGTGGAGCATTCTCATTCGTTAATGGTAAGTCTTGGAATTAGTTTAGAAAATAGTTTAACTATTGGGATAATGTGGACAAGAGAGGGTAAGGAGAGGGTAGTATAGGGGGAGGGTAAATTGTGGGTGGTGGAGGTGAGGGGGTGGGGTAGGATGAAGTAAGGGAGAGGGGAAATGTGTGTAGCGAGAGTGGAGTAAGAGGATTTGGGGGTGTGAAGGGATAAGAAGATAAGGAGGAGTTGGAGTCTGACGGATGAGGATAGATAAGGGGAGGGGAGAGAGTTTAATAAAAAGGCTAAGTAAGATGGAGTGGAATGACAGAGAAGGAGGGGTAAGGGAGGTGAAGGAGAAGGTGAGTCCTTCCATCCATTCGATGGAGGGAGGAAAAAAAAAATATAGTTATAAAATAGGGGAGAAGTAAGGGGAGAGGAGAGGTGAGTGGAGTAGAGTGAGGGGGGAAGGGGTGTGTTAGGAAAATCGAAAAAAATAAACTAAGTATAGGGGGTATTCCAAGATATATGTGGTGTATTCCACAAGATATAAAGTGGTGTATTCCATGAGATTTATGTGGTGTATTCCACGAGATTTTTGTGGTATATTCCACGAGACAAAAAGAAATGTAATAAATTAAAGAAAATAAAAGGACATGTTCCAATATAATTAGGCATGGTTCCAAAAATACGAGAATTAGATGTGTTCCAAGAAATTGGACATTGTTCCAAGAAAAAATCAACTTTTTTCCACATGGAAGAAGTGTCTATTTGCCAGTTAGATGAAAACCTAGATATATTGAGCATACGAACTCAGATTTTGAATATGAAAAATGTGTGATGAAGTTGATACTGAGGGATACGTAATGAAATCTTAATCATTCAAACATTTTCTTCTTCTGATATCGTTTTTTATTATTCTAGGATCTGGAAAATAGAGGTGACCATTTTTTTGTCAACAAGGATCCAAATTCTATGAGTGATCTAGGTGGATTCAGGTGGCCATCCACCTTTTCCACTAAATCAACATTTCAAGCATATGGTTTTGATAAACCATGATATTCACCCTTTTGATGGGGAATGTAATGTAATTCTATCTTTATTTATTAATTACAAACATTGTGTAATGATCTCCTAGTGGTCTTATGTACATGCTTACAACATAGTGTTAATGCATCAGATCCCATTAGAAATCCACATTTAAGCACACTCGGGATAAATTAGTATTGATATGGGTGATCGTCCAGGAAGTATTAGTATTTTACATCCCTATTGAATTTTATAAACTTAGACTAATTTATCCCACATGCATCATGGGAATTGTTTTCCTGTCACTCTCTCATATATAATTGAGCTGAAGGAGGCCCTTTAAGAATGAAATGGAGTGTGATGTAAATATTTTTGCAAATGAAGCGTAGCCAAAATCTCTTTCTTTTCAAAGATAATCTACCACATTTTTCCAGTTTGTGTTCTACCGATTTTTTCTATCTTAATAATTAATAGAAGTTAGGTTTCACTGTATTTTCATGTTCTCTTCTATATTTTTGTTTTTGTCTCATTTATTTCTCATCATAATCAGGATCAGTGGTATCAGAGCATTCTTCTCCTTATCATTTCTTAGAGAAGGTCCCCAATGAGGTCAGGGTATAGAGATTTGGGTCTCAAGCTAGTTTCTCTTGAGGACATCCTCTCTCACTAGCCAAGTGATCTCCCATGGACAAAGAAGGAGATTATTTCAAGATGTTTCTCGAGGAATCCCTCGTGTGATAGAGGAACAAGATGATGGAAAACTTTGCTTATATCCTCTAAATACTACCAATGGCGGCGGTCGAGACGTCTTCAACAAGAAACCATTTTGGAGGTGTGGCACCCTTCAAGGTACAAGTCAATTTTGATATCCCCTTATTTGAAGGCCAAATAGATGCAGATGCCCTAGAAAAATGGTTGAATCTGCTAGAAGGTTATTAATCCATCGAAAATTTCTACGACAATAAAAAGATCACCTTCGCACTCCTTAAATCCCTTCCCCATGTCAAATATTGGTGGGAAGGTTATTGTTAGAGGTACACCACAAATGAATCTACACCATTCAGGAGAGAACCCACTTGAGGGACCTTTGTAGATTCCTTAAAGGACGATTTCTATCCTGTCATAAACTATGATGACCAATACACTATATGGTCGACTATGCGTCTGAAAAGAGATCAGACATTGTTGGAGTACACTAACATCTTTCATACCTTGTGCTCAAAGATGGGTATCAAAGAATCTGAGTGACACCTGGTTTTGAATTATCGTAGTGGTCTACATAGGTACATCCAAACATAGATGGATTTCTTGGACATCTCCTCACTAGGAACTTTTTATCAATATGTGGTCAAAATTGAGCAGAAATTCAAGCAGTAGAGTAAGTGGGAGTTTGAGTTTGAAAATACGCCACAACATAATCATGGAAAAGAAAACCCCAACTCACAGAATGAAGGAAAGAGAAATTAATCTCAAACTCAAGAGAGCTAGTCCAAGACATAGGAAAAGAAGGGAACTGGGAATTCTAAGAAAGACACTGAAAAGTGGTGTGAATTCCACAACAACTCTTGGCCAAGATAAAAGAAAAAGAATCAGAACCTGACTTGGACTCTGATTCAAAGAAAAATAAAAGGAAACAGATCATCGATGCAGAACCCACTTCTACCATCACAACCACAACAATACAACCATAAGAACTAGAGGAGCTTGAGGAGGGGTAGCGCCTCTTCCTCTCACAAATGTTGGTAAAGGGGACCCACTGCATTTCATTGTTGACAAAGTGAGTCAGAATAATCTAATCTTATCCAAGGTTGTCAAGAGATTGAATTTTCCAATGATGCCACATCCCCAACCATACACCATCAGATGGTTAATCTGGGGACCATATATTTGTGTCAACCAACAGTGTCTCTTGTCCTATGACATCAATCCCTTCAATGATGAAGTAGTGTGTGTTGTTTCCCCACTTTAAGTCTTTAATGTTCTTTTAGGAAAACCATATATGTGGAAACATCACATTATCTATGAGTCTCAGCCCCATAGTGTCATTGTTACTCTAGGAGGAAAACTCTACAGGGTAATAGATGTAGCTCTAACTACTTCCACTTCATTGATCTTGGAAAAATAATGTCGCAAAGTAATCTCTCAGGCCACAATTTTTCCCTCTTCACGATCCAGTCAGAAGGTGAGCAGAAGGTCATTGCGACCACTACAGCCTCAACCCAAGACATTTCTATCCATTCAAAGCAAGTCAACAAGATTGTAGAGGAGCACAAAGAGAATGAGAGTTTTCCATATGTTCAACATATCTCTATTGGTCACGACCCTTTTCAGGTGTTCTTGGGGTTCCAACCATTAGCCCCCAATATTGATATAACTCTTCTTTTTGCATCTTCACCGATAGAGTCCTCCCACACTCAAAAAAAGGAAAATCATCCAGCCAGTTCTATTGAATCGATCCAACACATCCAATAGGTTCATGACATCCTTCCACAGAAAAAGTGCAAGCACAAAATATACTTCATCAAGGCAAGTGGCTCATCAAGGTTTAGATTCAACAGAAGTTTCTCCATCTCCCGAGGGAACTTGATGCAATGGGGACCATGTTGGATTACTGAGAGGGGGGGTGAATCATTAATAGCGTAATTATAATCCTTTTTCTCCAAAATATCAATGTAGAATTATTATCCAATAATGAGAAATAAGAAATGAACAATCACACACATACACAGTACACCAATGTTTTACGTGGAAACCCAAATAGGGAGAAAACCACAAAATGATTTTTCTTACATGTCTTGAAGAATTACATTCATTGGAAGCACCAACTTCCTTTGTTTTCCAGCTGCAACTGGAAGGAGGCTCCAACCTCCTAGTTTCTCAGGCTACAACCAGAAGGAAGCTACAACCCCCTATGTTATCCGGATACAACTGGAAGGTGGCTACAACCACCTGTCCTTGCCCCATTCTACCACCCTGAAGTAGAATGATGGAACCACTATCAACCTGTCACTGTGAGATATATTGTTGTACCACTAACCTGTATCCAATCTATACAACTTCCTTGTAATCAATCTGTACCTGAACTAAACATGTATCTAAAAATATACAACATGTATGTGACCTGTAGTGATGCAACCCACGTATGTACGCGCCCTATCTATTATTCATCCCATGTATGTACACACCCTATCTGTTATGCATCCTGTGTATGCCTTCTGAAAACTAGGGTTTCCCTTTTCTTGAAAACTTCTGACCTTTTGTAACTTCTTTCACATAGATCTATAACCTCTCACTATATCTAGACTGTAACTATATCTTGTGCATGCATCCTCATACATAACCTTTACTCAAGGCAAGTATGTCTCTCTATAGTCATAGGTATGTGTAATCATGAACAAGTATAATATCCCTCACATGATCTTAGTCATCAAACCCTTTCTCATATTGAACTTCTCAATACATCAACCACTACACAAATACAAGCTCTCAACCATGTACCATAAAGACCCTTAGCCATATGCCAAGAAATACAAAATGTGCCTCAACAAGAAGTATCAATGATAAATATACCAACATTGTATTTATGTATATCTGACTTATACATAAGATCCCATGTAATCACTAGTCTCTCTAGGGAGAATTCTCAAATATCCATTGTCATTCCTTATGCATACATCAAAATCCAACTATTCATAGAAATAAGACATACCTTTTGAACCAATGGATGGATCGGGTGTATCTGAGCACTTTAGACATTCTTGGGAGCTT
>ML788515.1:338230-356635 GCA_009831015.1 Picea engelmannii | reverse complement strand
AGTGGGGTAAAAGGAGGTTGCCCCCTCGAAGAGGCTTATTATCTGAAATTATCTCTTTTTCAAGGCGTTGAGTACTTTTTCTGAGGATTTTCTATGCTATATTGATATTTGGTTCTTAACAAATAATATAAACCCTAAGTTAACACCACGCAAATATATTTACAAATACATGTTTAGCGACTTGCATGAGGTATTTTTTTGTTATTTCCTGCATTTGTTGCAGGAGTGGTTATTGAGGTTAAAATACAACCACCCTACAAATCGAATCAGATAGCTGGATTGGAATCATGTGGAGATCATGAAGTTACAACAAGTTAATAACAAATTTACGTGTGCAATAGATTTCTGGTTGGATAGTATTGTTGCAGGGTTTATCAACAAATTTGCAGTAGATACCGCGAAGTCTTACAGTGAAATAGAGCATGATTTTCTAAAAGGACCCAGAAGTAGGTATATCAGATTGTTTTGTACTTAAATAAATATTTTACTGTATAACAACGGTGTGATGACCATGGAATCAGACAGCTAAACTTCCTTGTGTGCATGGGGGAAGGGGGGAAACACTAACAAGAGGTGGAGAAATGGAGGAAGAAATGGATAAGGGAAAGAAGAAGGAGGCCATGGAACCAATCATGATGGAGGAAGACCAAATAAGGAAAATAATGGAAACATATGGAAAATGCGTCGTGGAGTACTCTACCAATATAAGATGTGTAACATCCTCGACCTCCAAGACTGGGAAATTCCACATTACTACTTCTCTTGTTTCTGATATCCAAATTGTAACATACCCAGCCATAGACCTGTTGGGATATGCCACACACAAACTCTTGTGAAACTTCATATATATATAACCTAAAGAAAAAAAATACATTCTACTAATACATAAATTCATGCAGAAATAACAGTAAGCCTATACATACAACATACACAGGAAATACTCATAAATATAAAGACATGTGCAAATACACAACATGCAATTGAACAAATAATTGATACTTATATTTTTATAGAATACCACCAACTATGTGTAGACCTTCCACGATCCTCCTAGTCTTAGACCGTGCTACTCATTACTCTCAGCAGTGGGTCACCCCCGATCTTGGACTAAACTCCACCTGGGTAAGGGATTCCTAGCTAGGCTGAGACAACAGTAGGTTACACAATCAACAAGAAGGATTTTGTCCCAGGTTGCAACTCACAATAAAATCATACAACCTCTCATTCCCCACATTCCTGTCCCACCCCAAGAAGTGTGCCCCTTCTCTGCTCAACAGTCCTTTGGTTGCCACACTTCCCTTCCAGAGCTTCAGCAATAGGCCAAACAAGAAGTCTTAGAGCATTGTAGTTGTAGTTTGGCTCCCTCAAGAAATCAATTCGCAACAATTCTCTCACCTGGAGAGAGTTTCTCATGGGCTTGACTAACCACCTCTTCAATCCACGGTCTTGACAACCTGCCTCTTCAAACCCACATGCCTGACAACCTGCTTCTTTTGTCTAGCTCTTAAGTCAACCAAGTATGGTTGATGGTAGAAACAAAGTTCAGGTATGGAACAAGTAATGGCAGCAACAATGCTCAGGCAAGGAATTGTGTTGGTAGCAACAACATTCAAGTAAGGAACAGTACAACTCAGGTAAGGTACAAGTGTGTTGTGCATAATAAGAAATGTACATAATCATTGTTGAAGGTGTGCGTGAGGCATGGAGAGGTTTGACTGATGGAGTCCCTGGCTACCTGAGATAATGCATTCATGAATGGGGAATCATGGGAAAACAAACTAATTTCCCCCACATATATTTGCATGTGTCCTTGAAGACACATGGCTCTCCTAGAGCTCATTTCTCTCCACTTGTGATTCATTCACCTTCCCATAAGAACTTAGGATAAAATAATTATCCTCACCATAGTCTTTAGGAATAATATTATAATATTCCCTTGGAGATAAGCCCTCTAGCTTAGCCTCCTTTCCTAGGATCTTAGCCCCTCCCCTTTCCCTTCCTAGTGGAGTTTGGTCCCCCATACTCTCTTATCATGGTCGTTCTACATGCATTGATGCATTATATTAATGATATGAGTGTTTACATATACAAAAATAGGCTCACTGGCCTTTAGCATCTAGGCTCTCCGACCTAATCATCACATAAGCCTCCTAGCTTATAATCACTTGGCTCACTAGCTTATAAAATATATTTACAATTTCAATTGGGGATCGGTCTTGGGGTATTACATTCCCCTCCCCTTATTTTTGCATTGTCCTCAATGCAATACATATATTCCTATCAAAATTTTCAAAAATCTTTAAAAAGATGCAGGTATGTTGCCTGCATAGTATCCTTGTGCTCCCAAGTCCCATCCTCAGGACCATACCAGGTCCATTGGACCTTTACTAGCTCTATGGCTCGATTTCAGAGCTTCTTGATGTTTCGGTCTAGTATGCACACTGGATGCACTTGAAAAGAGCCTTCTTTCTCTATGTGAATCACATTCCAATCAATAACATGATTATCATTAGGTACATACTTTTTTAGCAATGATACATGGAATACATTATGAATAGACATAGATGTAGGTAATGCAAGCATATAAGCTACAGGTCCAATCCTCTCTAGGATTTCAAATGGCCCACAATAATGAGCTTCCAACTTTGAACAATTTCCCAACTTAAGGGAACCTTTTTTGGCCTTCACTTTCAAGAAGACATGGTCACCCACTTTAAATTCCATGTGAGTTCTTCCCTTATCAACATATATTTTATTCTTGTCTTGAGAAGCCTTTAAATTCTACTTTATTTTTTACATCTTCTCTTTCATTTCCCTGAGAAAATTTGGCCCAACCACTACTCTGACTATTGGGTTGTCCCAAATTACTGGTGTGTTGCACCTTCTACCATAAAGTGCTTCAAATGGGCTCATATTTAGAGATGCTTGGTACCCATTGTTATAAGAAAAATATACCAAGTGTAGGTAGTCTTCCTATTTTGATGGTTTATCCATCATGTACATCCTCAACATATCCTCAATCACTTGATTCATTCTCTTTGTTTTCCCATCATATTCTGGATGATAAGTTGTGCTAAAATTCAAATTTGTTCCAACTCCTTTAAATAATCCTTTCCAGAAATTCGATGTGAATTTTGGATCTCTATCAAACACAATTGTCTTGGGTATACCATGCAATCGAGAAATTTCCTTCATGTAAATATCAGCAACGTTAGTTTCCTTCTGAGTGAGCTTCACTGGATTGAAATGGGCATCTTTGGTAAGCTTGTTCACCACTACCATGATAGAATCATGTTGCTTTCATGTTATAGGAAGTTTGGTGATGAAGTCCATTGTTACTGCTTCCCATTTCCACTTAGGACTGGATAATGTCTACAACAATCTAGCTAGGTGTCTATGCTCAGCCTTGACCTTTTGTCACTCCAAACATTTGGCAATGTACTCAACAATTTCTTTCTTCATGCTTGGCCAATAATATTGACTCTTGACAGCTGCAATTGTTTTATGATATTTGGGTGTCCAACATAAGATACGTTATGCATTTCCCTCAATATCATAATTTTTAATTCTTGGGAATTTGGTACATAAATTATGCTTCTATACCTGGGAATTTCATCATTTCCCATCTTGTAGTCCTTAATTTTCTACTACAAAATACCTTGTTGTAATTTTTCCACTAATTCAATGTATTGCGAATTGCCAATAATATTGACTCTTGACAGCTACAATTGTTTTATGATATTTGGGCGTCCAACATAAGGTACGTTATGCATTTCGCTCAATATCATAATTTTTAATTCTTGGGAATTTGGTACATAAATTATGCTTCTATACCTGATAATTTCATCATTTCCCATCTTGTAGTCCTTAATTTTCTACTGCAAAATACCTTGTTGTAATTTTGCCACTAATTCGATGTATTGTGAATCTGATTTTGCAGCCTCTAAGATTATGTCCTTCAAATATGTTTGGTACATTATAATGGATGTAGCATGAAACTCGTGCACCCTTCTGCTAAGTGCATTAGATACCTTGTTCTCTTTCCCTCTGATATGCTTTATATCAGAGTCATATTCACTGATAAATTCTAATCATCTACTTTGTCTGGTATTTAGAGTTGGTTGTCCAAATAAATATTTCATACCATTATGGTATGTCCTCAACTCAAACCTTTTCCCCATGAGGTAGTGCCTCCACATTTTCAAGGCATGCACTATGGTTTCCAAATCCAAATCATGAGTAGCATAGTGCCTTTCATTCTCTTTCAACTTCCTTGATTCATAGCATACTACATATCCATTCAGATTGAGGACTCGACCAAGTCCTTGTTTACATGCATTAGTGCATACAATGAATTCTTTATTTGGATCTATGATATTTAGTGTTGGAGCACTGGTTAATAAATGCTTCAAGTGTTGGAAACTCTTTCACATTCCATTGTCCACTGAAATTTCACTCCTTTATTTTGCAAGGAAGTGATCAAGTGTGCAATCTTTGAGAATCCTTCAATAAATATTTTGTAGTAGCCTGCAAGGCCCATGAATGATTTGACTTATGTCACATTCTTTGGTGTTGAACATCCTCTAATGGCCTCAATATTTTATGAATCCAATGTTATCCCTTCTTCTGAGATGATATGTCCCAAATAATGGATTTGCTTCTGATAAAATGAGCATTTTATCAATTTGGCATACAAATGATGCTCTCTTAATACTTGTAATACCATCTTCAAGTGTTACTCATGCTCTTCTTCTGACTTGGAATATATAATAATTTCATCCAAAAATACAATGACAAACTTATATAAGTATTCTCAGAAAACACCATTCATTAAACACACGAAGACAATTGGTGCATTTGATAACCCAAATGGCACCATTGTGAACTCATAATTCCCATACCTTGTTTTGAAAGAAGTCTTGTTGATGTTTTGATATTTAATTATTACCTAATGATAACCTGACCTAAGATCAATCTTGGAGAATATTTTTGCATTCTTGAATTGATCAAAGAGGTCATTGATCATTGGAAAAGTATACTTATTCTTCACAGTTACCTTGTTCAACTGTCTGAAGTCCAAGAAGATTCTTAAGGTTCCATCCTTCTTTTTTACAAACAAAACTGGGGCACCTCAAGGTGACACACTTGGGCGTATATACCCCTTCTTCATATGCTCTTCAAGCTGCATTTGCAACTCCTTTAGTTCTGGTGTACTCATCCTGTAAGGAATCTTGGATATTGGAGCTACTCCATGCATCAAATTTATAGAGAAATCAATATTCATTTTAGGGGGTAATCCTAGTATTTCTTTAAATACATCCTAAAAATCCTTTAAGAATGCATAATCTTCAATATTTGACACATTATCCTTAGGTGTTTCTTCCATATGGGATGCAAATATTTGACATCCTTTTCTGTAACATTTCTTCAGCTGCAATATTGATATTTCTCTGACAGTTACTACCCTGGGAATTCCCTGAACTATCCTTAGGTTCCTTTCTTCATCCAAGAAAGTAAATGCCTTGTTATGGTATTCTAAGACATCATGGTGTTGGTCCAACCAATCCATCCCAATTAGACAACCATAGGAACCTAAAGGAAAAATGTTCAAATTTTCTCTGGTGCTCAGTCCATTAATGTCCACTAGGAATGACTTAACCATCTCATTAAATTTTCTCTTAGCTCTGGTATCCAGTTGCACCAACCAATATTTTTCATGCTTGCTTCTTGGAAATTGAAATCTTTCCACCATCTTAGGATCTATATAACTATTACTAGCTCCTAAATCAATTAAAAATGTGATGGTTTGGTTGTTGATCATACCTTCCACTTCAATCATGTGTGATTGAAATTCATCTTGCTTGTTTTCCAGGGCTGCATAGATATTGGGTACATTCCTTCCCATATCCTCTATTGTTTCGGCTTGTTGTACATTGTGAACAACTCTCACGTTTTCACTTTTGTGAGGACAATATCTATACATATGATTTCCCTGACAACCCTAGCATTGAATCGGTGGTTGCCTTGGCCTTTTCCCACATGTCTCAGACGTTCTGGGCTCTCTAGAAGTTGGTTGTACCTGAGGACTGTTTCTTAACACTGGTGGCTTATTCCCCTTCTTCCTTTGTTCCACCTTGAACTTTGTATTGTCTTCCCAAGATTTTTGGAAAGTTGACTTTCCTTTGTATTGATCATATAGGCATTTATCTCACCTTATGGTCTCCTCCAAAGTATTGGGATCATCATATTGTATCTTGTCACTGATGAAATATGGAAGCCCACTAAAATACCTTTGAATCTTAATTGTCTCATCCTTGATGAAGGAGACATACTTCAACAGTTCCAAAAACCTTCTGTCATATTCATTGATGGTCATACTTCCAAGCTTGAGTTCAAATAACTCCTTCATCTTCTTGTCGTAATATCTCTTAGTCAAGTATTTATTTTCAAAATAATTCTTGAATTCCTTCCAAGTAACATTTTTCTCTTTAATGTGTTGCACCTGCGAAAGTTGGTGTAGCACAAGTTGGTCCCACCACATGGAAGCCTTTCCCTTGAGATTATAGATAGAAATTATTCCTTCTGCATGTGAAGAATAATTATGCAATTGAAAGTACTTTCTCATGCCTAGCTTCCATGTCTATGCATATTCATCTTTCTTGTGCTCACCATCAAATGTAGGAGGTTTGATTTTTTTCATTTCTCCTCGCAACTCATCCACCCCAAACCTATTATGATGCTTCCTGGCAGGGGATAGACTTGAGTTATTGTGTGCTCTCCTATTGGAATTCCTTGGGGAGTGATGGTGATTTCTACTAGCACTTATTTATCTACCTTTCTCATCAGGAGACCTATGACTTCCTGATTTGCTTGAGCCATTCTCCTTATCCATTTTTTTTTCAATTCTATCCAGGCTCTGCCTTAACTTCATGTTGAATTCCTCTTGCTACTCCTTGGATTTCATAATCCTTTCATTATCATCTTTATGACTTTGGACATCTTTCTATAAATTTTTAATGGTCTCTATCATATTCAGGTTTCCATCCTTTCCTTCTCCATGTCCATTGGAGTTTGTTCCTTCAATACCCATATGGAAATCCATCCCTATGATCTCATCCTCATGATTGTAAGACCCCTGTGTCTCTTCCATTCCTATACACTCTGTTTTGATCCTGATTCTGATGTTACAGTTGTTAGCTCTGCAAAATGTGCCGCCAACAGAACTTTGTCAGGCTAATTGTTTCAACAATTTCATGAAAATATGAATCCTCATGGTTCAATAATACATCATAATTCTTTCTTCTAATTTTATGAGAAATTGACTATCCAGATCAATTTTCTGGGTGAATAGTTATATTATATTATCCAAAGTCTTTCCAATTACTACTCCCTTACTCAATTTTGAATCTTGAGCAGAAAGTTATGGATATTTGAACAATTGTGCTTCCTGGGAGGTAATCCTTGTACAATTCTTCTTGTTTCTCAGAGCCAAACTGGCTCTTGGATCCGTGATGGATCCTCTCTTCATATTTATAGGCCTTATTTACATATTTAGGCACAAGTATGTACAAATTGGTACCCCAAAGTCTCCTTCATTTTTCCCATTTTTGTCCTTGAAAACAACAATTTGGCACTAGCCCTCTTTTATTTCGACCGAAGTCTCATATAATCAAGGGATATGTCAAAGAATTTAGATGATATGCACTTATATAGAGCTTTGGGACTTTGGGGCTCCAGAACTTCGAGCTTCAGAGGCTCTTGCTACCTCACGCCTTATCTCTCTCAAACGTCGAACTGGTGAACTCTTGCACGGTACATCTTCGGATCTTCGAGGCTCCACCGTTTTGGGGTTTCAGTACTTTGGAACTTCAGGCTTTAGAAGTTCCGCCTAGTCCACACATCATTCCCTCTGAATGTCGAACTAGTGAATTCCTAAAGAATATCTCTGGAGCTTCACGCTTTGGAGGTTCTTGCATCAATATACTCACATTCCCCTCGAGCATTGAAATGGTGAACTTCCAGAGTCTCATCAACAATCATGCACTAAGGAGGTGCTACGTGGTAGAAATAAGGAGTTGACACGTGGCCCAATCTGATAGGTGACACATATCAAGTTCCAATTGGTAAAAGAGGTATTTTAAAAGCATGAAACATGATAACACATGGCAAGCATCAAGAGGATCCATATCACCCTAGGTGACATCAGCGGGCCACTTCACTCCGGTGCTCCATGACTTCAGAACTCTGGGCTTCGGAGGATCTTGTAGCACAACAACTCAATTCCTCTGAACGTCAAACTAGAAAACCCTCAAAGTTTTCAAGAATCAACAGTCCACACTCCTAGCTAAGATCAATGATCAATATGAGCTATGAGACTCCAGGATTCAGAGGATTTCACAACACAAAACAACATTTCCCCCGAAATGTCGAATTTCCAAACAGGTCCATGTCACTCTAGGTGACATCATCATGCCACGTCACTACGACACTCCGGGACTTCGGGACTTCAAATATTTCCTCAACACAACTCCACATTTCTTTTGAACGACGAAGTGGTTAACTCTCTGAAATGTGCTTCTCCGGAGTTTCGGGACTCTGGCACTTCAAGGCTTCGGGCTTCGAATTTTTTTGGTGTTGATTACCATACAACCTCCAAACTGTCGAACGTCAAAATTCCAAACATTTTCTAATATTTGGACTTGTGTCCCTAAACATGAATGGTCTGGATTAGTTTCGGACTTAGGGACTTCAGGGAAAACTCCACTCCGTGCAACCACAACTAGCTTTCCATGAACACTGAACTCTTGAACCACTTGGGGGATCCAACGGTCCTCCTTCTCCCAAATGATCTATGATATACATTCACTTCGAGACTTCAAATCTTCGTGGATTTTGCCTCCTTTTGTCAAAATCTTAAAAATTGTCGAAGCAATGAAGTCCAAAGGGCTTGAAGGGTCAACCATCGTGCTCCCTTCCCAGATATAATGACTGTGAAGGATTTGTATATTTCCCGAATAGATCCTAAGGTCACTGTGGTTTTCATAATTGTTGCACCTCCTGATATTTCAAACAAAGCTAAGGTGTGCTCTCGGTGCCCTCTTGGCACTCATGGACACTCTAAAAATTGAATTTTGTCCATTTCGACAACAATTGACTCTAAATAAAATTCTTCAATTTCCACTTACATGGCCCAATCCAGACTCAGTGTTGAAAACTAGAGCTCTGATACCAAATTGTAACATCCCCGACCTCCCAGGTTGGGGCATGCCACATTACTACTTCTCTTGTTTCTGATATCCAAATTTTATCATACCCAGCCATAGACCTGCTAGGCTATGCCACACAGAAACTCTTGTGGAACTTCATATATATATATATATATATATATATATATATATATATATATATATATAGCTTAATTCAAATAAGTACATTATGCTAATACATAGATTCATGCGAAAATAACAATAATCCTATACATACAACATACACAGGAAATACTCATAAATATAAAGACATGTACAAATACATAACTTGCAATTGAACACATAATTGATACTTATCTTTTTATAGAATACCACCAACTACGTGCAGACCTTCCACGATCCTCCCAGCCTTAGACCGCATTGCTCATCACTCTCGGCAATGGGTTACCCCCGAATTGGGACTAAACTCCACCCAGGTAAGGGATTCCTAACTAGGTTGAGGAAACATGAGGTTACAAAGTCAACAAGAAGGATTTCATACCAGGTGCCAACTCACACTAAGATCCTATAGCCTCTCATTCCCCACATGCTTTTCCCACCCCATGAAGTGTGCCCCTTCTCTTCTCAACAGTCCTTCGGCTGCCACACTTCCCTTCCAGGGCTTCAGTAACATGTCGGACATGAAGTCTCAAAGCAATGTAGCTGCAGTTGGGTTGCCTCAAGAAATCACTTCCCTACAATTCTCTCACCTAGAGAGAGTTTCTCATGGGCCTAACAACCCACCTCTTCAATCCACGGGCTTGAAAACCTACCTCTTCAAACCCATAGGCCTAACAACTTGCTTCTTTTGTCCAACTCTTAACTCAACCAAGTATGGGTGATGGCAGCAACAAATTTTGGGTATGGAACAGGTAATGGAAGCAACCACACTCAAGCAAGGAAGTGTGTTGGTAGCAACAAAATTTAGGTAAGGAACAATACAACTCAGGAAAGGTACAGGTGCATTGTGCATAACAGGAAATGTACAAAATCATTGTTGAAGGTCTGCATGAGGCATGGAGAGGTTTGACAGATGGAGTCCCTGGATACCTGAGAGAATGTGTTCGTGAATGGGGAATCATGGGAAAACAGACTAATTTCCCCCACATATATTTGCATGTTCCTTTGATGACACATGGATCTCCTAGATCTCGTTTCTCTCCACTTTTGATTCATTCACCTTCCCATAAGATCTTAGGATAAATTAATTATCCTCACCATAGTCTTTAGGAATAATATTATAATATTCTTTTGGAGATAATCCATCTATCTTATCTCCCTTTCATAGGCTCTTATCCCCTCCCCTTTCCCTTCCTAGTGGAGTTTAGTCCCCCATACTCTTTTATTGTGGTCGGTCTACATGCAACGATGTATTATATTAATGATATGAGTGTTTACATATAAAAAAATAGGCTCACTGGCCTTTAGCATCTAGGATCTTCGGCCTAATAATCACATAATCCTCCTAGATTATAATCACTTGGCTCACCAACCTATAAAACATATTTACTATTTAAATTGGGGCTCAATCTTGGGGTATTATATTCCCCTCCTTTTATTTTTTCAATGTCCTCGGTGCAATACATATATTCCCATCAAAAGTTTAAAAAGTCTCCAAAATGATGTGGGTATGTTTCCTGCATAGCATTCATGTGCTCCCAAGTCACATCCTCAGGACCATACCAGGTCCATTAGACCTTTATTATCTCTATGGCTCGATTCTAGAGCTACTTGATCTTCCAGTCCAATATGCACACTGGATGCACTTGAAAAGTGCCTTCTTTCTCCACCTGAATCACATTCCAATCAATAACATGATTAGCATCAAGTACATACTTTTTGAGCATATAATACACCAGAAATAACACCAATGTCTAGACAATCGAGTTTTAGTGGCAGAAGAACGACACAACAAGGATCCAATCAAGGAGCATCAATTGGGGGAGCCAGTTCAAGAAGTAATAGTCAAATATCTACACCACGCGGAGGTAGTAGTTCAACACAGTTCAAAATGGCAGGATATGATCCCACTATCAGGTTACCAAAATTTCGGGGAGAGGCATCAAATGACCCTAAAAACCATTTATTCATCTGCTAGAAGATATGGGAAGCAAAGCATATCACGGATGAGGATACAAAACTTACGCAGTTAGATATCACACTAAGAGACCGCGCACTGGACTGGTACATGAGCCTAGATGTAAACAGTCTTCCATGAGTAACAAGGACCATTGAAGACATGAAAACACTATTGATAAATGAATTTCAAAAGCCCAGCTCAGAGGACCAGTATATGAATGAAATGATTGAAATCGGGAAAAAACTAGGTGAGTCTATGTGGGATATTGATCATAGGTTTAAATGATTGAAAGGTAAGTTAAAGTATGAAATTACTGACATGCAACATAGGAACTTATTTTTGAACTCATTGTTACCACATTTGAAATAGACATTAAGACAACAGAAGTTCCAAACTCAGACAGAGGCTCTACAGGTAGCCTTACAACTGGAAGAGAACCAGTATCAAAAGACAGATCCAACAATAGAGGAGTTGAAAGAGAATCTGAAGAACCTAACATTTCAACTAAACTAAAATAAGGGAAAATATAAAAGAGAAGTTGTTTGGTGTACCACATGCAGAACAAAAGGACATCATAAGACATAATGTCCAACTTTCACGTAGTACATGGCAACAGGAGTACCAAATCCTTTGCCAATAGGTGGACCATGGTGCGAGATCTTTAAAACGCATGGGAATGATCCATATCATTGTCCAATGATGTATAATTATAATGCAATACCCAAAAGTTCATACTACAATTTTTGCAAGTCAGTGGGTCATGATGATAAATATTATAGGATGATGGAGCTAATGAGAGAAAGAACTTTCGATACTTATAGGGTGCAAGAAAAAATTATGACAGGATAGGTTGCACCTCAATTCAAACAGGTACCACCTCCATACAACAATGTGCAACAACAGTATAGCATTGTGCATTTGCAATACAATAATGCACAACCCCAGTATAACCTCACGCAGTATAACCAGGCACCTCAGTACAATGCACCGCGAGGAGACCGAGTTGGATACAGAGGTGGAGGATGAGGTAGAGGAGGATTCAGACGAGGCAGAGGCCCAATAGTATGTCACAACTGCCAACATCCAGTACATTATGCAAGGGAGTGCCCACTTCACCAATGACATGTATGTACAGTCACACAACAGACCATGATACAAAGGACTGTCCAAGACTCTTGGGAAAGATCTAGGAAAAAAGGAACCAGAACAACTAGAATGTCTAGTGTATTTTTTCATAAGCCAAGGATGATGGAAGAAACATCAATATATTCACACGAGGAGGATCCAAGACAAGAGTCGACGCAGTAAGACAAGATCCAGCACAACACTGATGGGTGAAGAATAATACTGAACCCCGGAAGTAGTTTGATGCACGGAAAGAAAAGGAAACACTCAAGGAGGAGAGATGGGAGTTTCTCAAGCAAAATTTTGCATCTAAATCATTCATGCAACACACTCGGAATGTACCAATGTACGAAATTCCCTCCTCAATGGACCACACCAGTGAAGTACAACCTTTAGAGAAAGTAAGTAACATAAAAAAAATTATGCAATCATTTGTTAAGTTATTAAAGGATCTATCATCTGTCAATATCTTACAAAATCTGCTAGAAAGATGTAACACACAAACAAAAGGGAAATTACAGCAGAAAAAAGTCAATCATCTCCATACAAGAAGAAGGACAAGCAGGGAATTCATACTAAATTCTAATATTGGGGACTTCAATACGAGTGATGTATTACTGGACTTGGGATCTGAAGTAAATGTCTTACCTAAGAAGACATGGAAGTGTATGGGAGAACCCACACTAGGCTATTCACCTATCCAGTTGAAATTAGCAAATCAACACAGACTGTTACCAATTGGAAGGATAAAAGGTGTGATAGTAGATGTGGATGGAGTGTGCACTGTGAAAGATTTTGAAGTAATAGAGATAGTAGATGGAACAACACCTTATCCAACATTGCTTGGATTGGATTGGGAATTTGATAACCAGGACATAATCAACCTGAAGACAAGGAAAATGATGTTTGAATCAGGGGAATATAGATTCATCGCACCATTAGATCCTTCATAGGAGAAAGGTTTGTAGAACCCATTTCTTTGGATTTGGAAGAAATAAACCAGTTGTACAGAACCACTGCGCATGAAGAAGAGTATGTCAAACCAACTACCTATGGGGTACTCAGCTGGAGAAGCATCACATCATGTGCTTCCGACTCAAATACAGGTTTGGAGAATTGGAAACAACAATTACATGAAGTTTCTACAAGAAGGTGCACAAGAATAGACTGCGCAGTAAGATGGGTTGGTACAAACATAAGGGAACCTCCCAGTTTTCATGGGGTAAATGACTTAGAAGAATTTATGAAAAAATATGAAGAAGAGGTGTTAGAAAATCACTGACTCTTAGCCCTAGATATTTCACTCGAGGCCACACCTGCAATGTGGTGGGGTGCGCACAAAGAAACAATTCAGGACTGGTACCAATGTAAACGATTATTGTGCATTAGATTTGATACAGAGCAGGGGAGAAAGAAAATGAAGAGGTATGATGGATAGGGAAAACCAGTGGAACACTTGGAAAAGTGCAAGGAACAATGGAGGATGACACCGCCAGAGGAATGGGATCATAATTTTATCCATACATTAGAAGGAATTCGAGGGAAGTTGTATATATACCAGGAGATATGCAGAAGCACTACAGAATGGACAGCCTTATAGAAAAACTTTGTAGTAACTTTCTCATTTGAACATGAGAACCCCAACATTGATTTAGTGTTGAAGAAGATAAGATATGTGATATTTACTGATGAACCAAAGGTAGAAATCAAGACAGAATATCAACAACAGAATATACAGACAGTCAAAGAACTACTTTCATGATATCATGTTGAAAAGGAAGCACCCGATGAAAATGACCTGTGCAACATTCAAGTTAAATAAATTGAAGGAGAAAGAGAGGTGGAAGTTCCATTCTTAGAGTCAGAAGTATTTGTTGCACCAATAAAAGTTAAGAAAATCAACATTGGGATCAATGAAAATCCTAAAATGGAAAGTATTGGATATTATTGGGATGAACAAACAGTAGAATGTATAATATAGTTACTGCGTGAATACAGTGACATGTTCCCAAAAACCTTTACAGAGATGAAAGGTATAGCATGAGAGCTATGGGAGATGAAAATACCTCTCAAACATGAAGCAAGACCTTTCAGGCAGAGACTTTATAGATTGAATCTAGTATATAAGAATAAATTGAAAGCAGAAATTGACAGAATGTTGGAAGTTGGTATCATAGAACCAGTAGAGGAATATGAATGGATAAGCCCTATGGTAGTCCAAGAAAATAAGTAAGGGGGGATAAGGATTTGTGTAGATATGAGGAAACTTAATGATTCTTTCTTACATGACCCTTTTCCTACCCCTTTTATAGATGAATTCTTAGAGAATGTGAGAGGCCAAAAATCATATTCATTCACAGAGGACAAGTATAAGACTACTTTTGCTACAGAATGGGGATCCTACCAACATACAATCATTCATTTTGGGATCAAGAATGAACCAGCCATATTTTCAAGAGTAGTCATAGATTCTTTTAAGGAATTCATACATTAGTTTCTATAAGTATATTTGGATGATTGGACTGTATATAGTCTGTTAAAATATCATGTAGAAGTGTTAAGACTAATGTTGGAAATATGCAGGCAATGTCAGATATCATTGAATATCAATAAATGCATTTTCGGGACACCTTTTGGAATATTCTTGGGACATATAGTGTGTAAACAAGGTTTATTAGTGGATCCCACTAATATTTCATTTATTGTAAACTTACCACCACCAAAGTCAGTGTGCCAGTTGAGAGAAACACTGGGACATACAGGCTATTACATGAAATTTATAAAGGGGTATGCGCATATTACTGCACCAATGGAAAAATTGTTAAAGAAGGATATAAAATTTTAGTGGAATGAGGACTGTCAACAAGGGTTGGACACCTTAAAAGGAAATATGGTCACAACACCTATCCTAGTATTCCAAAATTGGGAAAAGACATTTCATGTGCACATATAGGAGAAGGGGACTTAGAACACCCTATATCCTTTGCAAGCATAAAGTCGTCAGAATCAGAGAAAAAATGAAACACCACAGAAAGAGAAGGCATAGCCATGGTATATGCACTCCAGAAGTTCAGGAACTACTTACTGGGTAAACACTTTAAAATGTTCATAGACCATTCTACCCTCAAATATCTAGTCAACAAGCCAATGTTGGGGGGGGAGGATCTATAGATGGTTGTTGTTATTCCAAGAATTTTATTTTGAAGTGATAGTCAAACTAGGGAAGCTGAATGCGAGACCTGATCACCTGTCAAAGGTAACTAATGGAGAAGAACCTACCAATTTGGAAGACAACTTCCCTCATGCGCAACTATTTTCAATACAGGTACTTGATGAGTACTTCGTTGATATTATTGAATACTTAAGTGCAGGGATTGTTCCACAATAGTTTAACACTATGTAGAAGAAAAATATGGTAGTCATAGTTGCAAACTATCAACTTATTGAAGGACACTTATACAAGATGGGCGTAGATAGAATTTTTAGAAGGTGTGTATCAGAACATGAAAGGCCTAGAATTTTTGCAGAAGATCTTGAAGGTATAGTTGGAGGACACTATGCAAGAAAAGCTACTGCGTAGAAGGTATTTCACGTAGAATTCTGGTGGCCAACAATCCATAAATATGCCAAGGAATACTACCAGAAATGTGATGTCTGTCAGAGGGTTGGAAAACCCAACAGAAGGGATGAGATCCTCTAAGACCACAAGTAACTTTGTAGGTATTTGAAAAATGGGAAATAGACTTTGTTGGACCAATCAATCCACCAACAAAAATATCATGAGCTAGATATATTATTATTGCGACTGAATACTTAATAGGATGGGTAGAAGTAGCACCAGTCAAAGACTATAGTGCAAAGACAACAACACACTTCTTGTTTGAGCAATTGATCACCATATTTGGATGTCCAAGGATTTTGATGAGTGACCAAGGCACTCACTTTATCAACAATACCATCAGGGCTATGACTAAGGAGTTTCAAGTCTATCACCAGAAGAGTACACCATACCATCCTCAGGAAAATGGAATGGTAGAATCCTTCAATAAGATCTTGGAGAATTCTATGACAAAGATCTGCAATGTCAACATGGATGATTGGGACTTGAAATACCAGCAGTACTATGGTCATATAGGACCACATGTAAGAAGTTGACAGGACACACACCATTTAGATTGTTGTATGGAAAGGAAGCAGTAGTGCCATTAGAATTTATGGTACCCAGTGTGTGCATAGTAGTAATTACCAACATGACATAAAGAGGCACAGTAAAGGAAAGGTTAAATCAACTAATGGAGATGGAAGAGAACATTATTATGGCAAGATTTCACTAGGAAGTGCAGAAAGCAAGAGACAAATACTGGCATGATAGACATATTAAGAAGAAGATTTTTAAGAAAGGAGATCTAGTCTTGCTCTATGATAGTAAATTTTTCCAACATCCTGGTAAATTTAGAATGCATTGGCTAGGGCCATATGAAGTAAATATTTTCACAGATGGGGGATTTGTACAGTTAAAGGACTTGGGAGGAACATAACTGAAAGGAATGATCAACGGTAGTCGACTGAAACTGTATAGGGACAATCGAACTCCTAACCCTTAAAAGTCACAACGCAGTGAGAAAGGCATGTATATAGTGTACTATAGTAGAGATTAGGATAGAAAAATGATAAAAACAAATAAAAAGGAGAAAAAGAAGAAAAAAATACAACAATATAAAACGAGAGGAAAACACAAAAAGACACAAAAGTTGATTGAACCATAAGAAAGTGTGGAAAAAAGTTACGCGTAGTAATTACCATGAGAAACATCAGAAAACAGTGTGGAGGAAAAATTACTCTCAACGCAAATGCATGTGAAAAGTGAAAAATAAATAAGACTGGTTCTATAAAAGGCGGAAAGCATGTGTTTATTCAACACTTAGCATTTTTTTAGTGCAAAGCAAGAAACAGAGTGCGTTCCCTAGCTAGCATTTTGCGTAGAAGAAATAAAGTGTGTGAATTTGAGAGAGAATGACCCCATTAAAGTTCAATGCATCAGTCTAGTACGTTTGGGTTACTCAGCAGGGACAAAGGCGTAAGGAAAGAATGCCATAGCCCAAGAAGGTGGTCGAGCTGGAAGATGTTACCACCTCGGACACAGAATCAATCAACCTGACACAGGTTGAGGTAGAAACATCGGCAGTGTAGCAAGGAGAAATAGGGTAGATCTCTAGGGATCAAAATGGTATTTTGAACCCTAACCCTGAGACACCTGCGAAGCCCAATGAAACAATGGGACCGCAACAGTCTCATGAACACGAGGAAGTGTTGATCGAAGGTATCATCGGACGATCGGAGTCCAAAAGAGAAGAAGAGGATGCAAACGCAACAGAGGCAAGCCCATCTGCTGTGGGATAGAAAATAAAGGTGCCAGACACCATGGATGTTACATTCCCACATCTCCCAGACGTAGTGATTATTGTGGATGATATGTTGGGGAAGGTACCAAAACGCAGGTATGCATACCATGATGTGTGTGATGTGGCCAAATTCCCATATTTGGATGAGGACACTTATTTAATAAACACAGGGGAAGTTGGACCCCTCGGAAAATGCATAATGGAGCCTGCGCAGTGGATAATGAGGCTCTATAACTCAGACATCATGAACATGTTGGATATATCGCATTTCAGGCATGGTAAGAACGTCGTGCTCTACATGAAACAACTAGTCACCCTCGTACACAGAGGCATCCTATGGATGGATAGGTCAGTACATATAGATGTGGCACTGATTTCAAAAATCATAGGACTCCCTACATTTGGCACGTAGCCAGAAGAATATTTAGATAACAAGGAGCGTGAGAAAGAATCCAGGAAATTAGAAGAGTTGTTCGACGAAACAACACAAATATGGACTATCCTCAAAGAAGATGAAAAGTTCCAACAGTGGGACCAGGAAGAGGAGAGAATC
>ML788515.1:290241-328435 GCA_009831015.1 Picea engelmannii | reverse complement strand
ACCTCTGAGGACAACAGTCCTCCCGAGCACCTCCCAACCTCCCTAGAAAATTAAAGGATGAATACACATACAATTTATGCAGATAAATCACTTCTTACCATTCTTTTTCTGTTCTGTAATTCTTCTCTTTCTCTGTCCATCCAACAAGTCTCCTCTGCATCACATTGTTCTGTCATTCTGCTCTTCTTCTGCTTGCTCTATCATTCTGCTCTGCTTCTTCTCTGCTCTATCATTCTGCTCTGCATTTTATCTCATTCTGTACCTCATTTCAAATGTCACACCACGCATCTCTTTCTTACTATTTCATTCTTTTTCCATCCAGAACAGCCAACCTTCCACAATCTGTCTCATCTTCTTTTATGCATACCTCCCCGACGGTTCACTTCGCCTTCCCTCAGCCGAAACAAGAACACATGTCCTGGCAACTGAAACGCTAACCGATTCATCATCATGAGTCCGTTTTGCTAACAGAATCCAAACTCAGTAGTTAACTATGAGATAGAACAGTAACCCTCCGATCAATACTTGATCCAACAGTTCAGATCCAATCGATATTTCCCACATCGCGATTTCGACACTCTTGGCGATCAGAGTTTGTCACTGACAAATCCCGATCCTCGAAACTCTGAGAGTGACTAGAGTTAACGGTCCAGATCACTTCTAACTTTAACAGCTGCAATTATATCGCAAAATCTCATATCGCGATTTCGGAGTTCTTGATGTCAAGAGATTTTGGCATTACAAAGTCTCGATCCCCGATACTCCGATACGGGCTGTGATCAACGGTCCTGATCATTTCTGGATCTGACGGTCCAGATTCACTCGCGATTTCGCATTTCGCGTTTTCAACATTCATGTTGCATGCCTTACCATATCCCGATTTGCGAAACTCTGATATGTTATAAGATCAACGGTCCAGATCTGAACTTGACTTGACAGCTAAGATTGAAGTGCGATATTGCATATCGCGATTTCGGAAGTCTCATTGCATTTGTTCACTTTCCATTCCATGTTGTGATCCCCAAAACTCTGACACGGTCTAGAATCAATGGTCTAGATCAAAGCCTAATATGACGGCTCAGATTACATCGCGATTTCGCATATCGCGAAATCGGCACTCCTGATGTCAAGTGACTTTGTCACTTCAAAGTTCCGATCCTCGATGCCGATGCGCCCCTTTCCCCGCGCTAGCCCTGCTGGCTATATGCCTTGGCCCATATGACCATCAACACATGACCTCGGTCAAACCTCTCATCGGGGCTTCGGCATTTTCTATGTCACCATGCACATGCCTACGGAATTCCCGATCCTTCGATCCCCGATTCTCCGATGAAGGAAATCAACAGTCCAGATCTCATTCTTGCTTTAACGGCTGCGATCAAATCGTGAAATCGCATATCGCGATTTCAGGGTTTTCGTTGTCAAGTGAATTGGACATTTCAAAGTCCCGATCCTCGATTCTCTGATGAAGCCTCCTGTCGAGCTTCTCCCGATGGCGCCTGATCGCTGCCACGCTTATCTCCCTCGCAGCTTCTGCAAATCTGACGGCTGACGGCAACCCCGCACCAAATTCAATGGCTCTCGCTGCGTTCGATTATTCACTGCTTTCGATCATTCACCTCTCTAAACTTGTCTTCTGTTTGCCTGTCATCTTCACTGTTGCCATCAATGACAAGCATTCATTGTCTGTTAACTGAATTTTCCAACAAGCCCTAGATATAGAAGAGAGAAACATTAAAACCAACACTTAACTAAGTCACCGATCTATACTACTTCTTAAATTTGTATTTTGTCGGGAAATAAATGTCACGCTTGAAAGAAAGTAAATCACATTGTTCATAAAATAAATCACTCTTGCGAAAAGTAAATCACACTTGTGGAAAGTAAATGAATCTTTGGGAAATTAAATTACACTTTGTGAAAAGTAAATCACACTTGCGAAAATTAAATCACTCTTGCAAAGAGTAAATCACATTTGCGGAAAGCAAATCACATTGCAGAAAATAAATCACTCTATGCAGAAAAAGAAGTTACACTAGTACCTAATAGTGACTTTCTCAAATATGATGATAACCTTGACTTGTTTTAACAATTAAGTGATTGTACACACAATGATATGTGTTAAAATCAAATTATCATCCGATGCATAAGATAGTGACAACTCATAAAATCAACAGAGTATCAATCCCGAACTGTTAGAGAATAAAGTTGTCACAAATCTGAAAGAAAGAAGAGTAAAGTAAAACATGCAAGCGGATTTGCAGCAACTTATGGGATCCAAAAAATATTATAAATCTATAGAAATCTTATCAACATATGAGTCGCAACTATTATCCCACAACATAAAGGAAAAAAAATACTAATTGCTCCTAAATTGTAATTAATTGTTTATAAAATATGGAATTGCAACAATATGGAAAAACAAAGTAACTACAAAATTAAATAAACAACAATGAAATGTTAATCCTATGCTTAATTTACATGCAGTACCTGACTAAGGAGGGGGGCCTTTCCCCTTAGACAAGGAACTGGATTACGAAAACAAAATAACATGAACACTCAACCAACCATCACGCGAATAGAAGGAGAAAGAAAATTATATTGAAAAAGCTGTGAGTTTTACAATACGACCGAATATTATCACCAAAATAATCGCTTAGCTTGAGGGAAGTTGAGATTTTACACAATAAAAATAATGTATAAATAAAACAAGGAGACGGATGGATAGCGATGAGAATCATGATGTTCATATGTTTACATCGATATCACCAATGTTTAGAAAAGAGAGGACATATGCTAATTTGGATTAGATGGGCGATGGTTGGTAGGTGAATTGTTCTCTCTTTTGGTTCTCCACTTGACTTTCATCTCCTTTCTATGTGAGGAACGGTCTCTAACCGATAGTTGTAACACTGACATGTGTTGGAAAAATTTATCTTGGAGTTGCAACAACGAGTTCTGCATTTGGAATTGCAGCAGGTGTATCGTGATCAGAGTTGCAACACTTGTAAAGGAGTTGCAACTCCTACAAGGAGTTTTTTCCACTGTGATTGTTCCTGTATAGCAATGTTAGTGAAAGAAGGTAACAATTTCCTTAAGAAATATGTAACAATGGCATGAAAATGGAATATGGGAGAAGATTCATACCTAGGTAAAAAGTAAGACAAACTGGATGAGAAAGATATCAAGAGAGGGTGAACACTCAAAAAATGGTAAAGAAAAAGGTATTGAATGGGTCCTAAAAATATGTCAATTTAGGCACTCGTCATCCAGCACTAGAGTTTTAAGTAATCATTGCATATGAAGGTACCATAAATTGTTCTGGGAAGTGCCATAGTATTAAGCTCAATATGGAGGAGTATTTGTTGGGTAGTCCCATGATTTCCATTAAAATGGGTGGTGTTGATTTTGTATTAGGGGTCCAATCGTCACAATCATCAGGAACAATGGCCCTTAATTTTGAAGATCTTTTCATGAGATTTCCTCAGAAGGAAAGGAAATTTAGCTTAGAGGTATCCAAATGAAAATCTCTAAAGTGACAATCTCTAACAATATGACAAAATCACTCAAGAAGGGAAACCATGGTGTAATTGCATAATTGTGCTCACTAGATGTTCAAACATCTATAGCCTTTGCTCCAATGGATCTCCAAAAATTTATCAACAATCATTACAAGGTATTTGGAGAGATTCCTAAGGGTCTTCCACCTACTCAATAGCATGCCCATGTTATTCATCTATGACCAGGAAGTGTACATCCAATCTTCCATGTTTCTTTCTTAAATAATATAATCAGTGACAACATCCCAGTGGAAACTATTTTATCAAAGATTAATGGAGAAGGGAAAATCATACTAGAACCATAAACAATCCTTGAAATAGGGATTAATAATTTGTGAAATCAAGTAATTACTAAGTGCCCCGTCAAATGGAAGAACCTACCAGTGGAAGAGGTGTCATGGGAAGATGGTTTCTTCATGCAGACACAACCACGGTTGTCAAGTGTTGAGGATAACACTTGTTTAAAGGGGAGAGGCATGTTAAGACCTAGAAAAAGACCCATGTTATGCATAAAACCCATTATTAAGCCCTAGATATTGAATTATTACATTTCTAGTGTTATATTTGTACATCAGCTAGAACCCTTCATTTCACCCTTTCATTATAATTGTACCCTTTGTCTTTTATATATATAACAAGGAGGCTTAGTCTTAGGATCGTATTATCACATATCATATTGTATTCGGAATTGGATATATTTTAAAAGGAGGTTTCCCCCTCGAAGTGATATCCACAGAAGAGAGAAAAACCTTCCTTCAAACATCCAGATGAAACAAATTAATTATTGTTGGTTGAAGAGAATAAGAATTTTAAGATAAACGATAAATGAATTAGATGTTGTGAAGAACAAAAGAGGTGACCTTTTATTTAAGCTTATGGATCTCACAAAGGAACTCAATGGCCCAATTTTATTAACGGATACAATACTTTCAACTAAAGAACAACTATTATAAAAACTTGATAAATTGAAAGTTGAATGGGCAAGTGAGTTCACCAATTCAATTGAACTCTCCAAGGAAGAAATTGAAAGTTGGATCGTTAGATACATCAACAAAAATGATGAGGTAGATGACACATTGCACCAATTAGGCATGGACCTAAGAGAGATGGAGAATGAGTTATTTTAAATAAAGACTAAGCATGAGATCATGGTGGCCCCCATGAGGGAATACATAGAAGACTGGATAAGAAAAGTCCTAATTAAAATCACCGAGCCATATTAGAAAGAAACTATTGAAGCAATTATGACACCTCTAGAACATCAAACACCTACAAAAGTGGCACCAACAAACAAGTAATGTTCAAAACAACTTTCCATCACAGTGAGTCAAGTAGAAACCCTATTCTTGTCCTTATTACCTTTCTTATACAATCATGTGTCATATTGCCTTTCATTTCCTAGTAATATATGAAACCTAGGCTAATCCTTGATTGTTTTCTTATGTCTTCCAAGTATTTTCATTTCATGGTCCGCAAGAACCCCATCTCAGTCCTCTTTGAAGGAAAAACACAAATCTTTTATTTGTATTTCAAGACATTACTCTCTTATTTTTAAATACATATATTAATTTTTAGGTTCCTAGAGAAATATTTTGGGACACAACATTATTGTAATCTCAAAGAATTCAATTTAAGCATGATATTTCAAATGTATGTTTATCAAAATCTTTTTTTGTGCCTAATGAAATGATTATTTAAAGTTTTATGCCATAAGTGGTCCATATTTTCTTGTTTCTCTTCCTTGAATATTGTGTTCTATCTTGATGAATGTTGTGATGGAAATTCCATCCTTTGTTATTTCACATTCTTTTGGTTTATGAACCTGTAATATATTGTAAATATTTTCTTTTATAAGATACATGGTCTTGTCTCATGTACTCTTTTCATGTGAATACTTATTTCAAATAAGTCGGGTCCTTGTCAGGAATTGTTTATATTTTTTTCATGCTATTTAAAAATATAGGAGTACCACCTCTTAAAAAACGTAGGGGGATTTTATCTTTGCGAGGTTGACTCAAAGACAATAAAACAATCTTTAAGATCAATAATAAGCAAATAAAAAATGTTTGTTCCTTGGTTGACTATTCAAAAGGAATTAACCATGTTCATGGAACTACATCTCAATCAAAGGGTTCTTAGAAGAGAAATAACCTCACCCTCAAAGGCCTTAAAGTGTCCCCCTTCAACTGGGTTGACAAAGATAAATATTATAGTCCTTGTTCTTTCAAAGATGAAATATATAATAGATCACCTTCCCCTTTGGATTCTAACACCCCTCAATTAGGATCCTTTACTATGGAGAAAGAAAAGATGCCCCAATTTAATTAGTTTAATTGTAGGATTTCAACGAGTACGTGAATGACTATAAAACATGCTTGGATATATAGACTCGATTGTTTTTTGTCATCATATATAGTTCTCATGAATTTGATTGAATCCAAATCGACCACAACATATATACTAAGATTTTTCTCAAGAGGTTTATTTATCATTCTTTTGTACAATATAGAAGATTGTTAAGGTCATGGAAGATGGATCATTCTTTTGGGGAAGAGATGACCTCTCAATCAAACCATAGTTTTTGGATTTCAATCACCGTTTTAACAACCCCATTTTGGGTGATATTATACAATCTCCTCATCAACTTATGGGATATAGATGTAGAAGAAATAGGAAATTCCTTGAAAAAAATTCTTAAAATTGAACCAAGCCATCGTAGTAAGTGAATTTTCACCTTTGGTACAATATGTATATAGATTGACCTCAGTAAAGGTCTACCTAATAAGATTATTATATAATGCAATGATTCATAATGAGATTGGAAATTGATTATGAATACACAACCTTTAGATATTGAGTTTATCTAAAGAGAAGACATATAAATTAAGCTTACCCAAAGGAAATAAATTTTCTAGCCAAGAAAAGGGAAAACGAAAAAATCCAATAGATGACAAAATTTAATGACAAAGCCTAATGGAAATACAAGATGTTAAATCTTAAAACTAAAATAAAATAAACCATCACACTATCTTAAGGGATGGGGTTACTAATAGGGATACAAACATGACTAAATAATCCCTACCCAAATGTTAGGGGAATGAAGAGGAGACGTGAATTAGGTAATTTATATATAAAAAGGGAACCAACTTCATTGCCCAATTCAATAAATGCATTGTGATTTGTATTGTTTGAGTCCCAACCAACTACAAATTAGTCAACAAGATGGATATAAATAAGAGGGAAAAAACTAAGAAAATAGTAGTGTTCCAATGTGAAAGATCCCCAACTAAGGAATTGATAAGAAGGTTGTCCCTTTGACAATACGTTAAAGCAATGAGGCTAGAATATGACCTTGGTTAAGCAAAGTTTATAATTATATAATCAGACCCAAATGGTTGAAAACTGAATATTTAACCCTGGATATGGACTTGCCGGGGTTAAAAATTAGAAATCAATGCCAGAAAAGAATAAATGTAATTATAAATTTCTTTATTGGGAATGAATTTTTTTTAGTTATAAAAATTTAATTAAACAATCTGAATAACTCAAATAAGTTTGACATTACAAAAAAAACTTATCTACATAGTTAAATACTCACAAAGAATCAACCATTAACCCAAGTACTTATATTGAAATATGTTATTATAATGAAAGATAGTATTCATCAAAATCATTATTCTATTTGATACATGGCTAACATGACACCATATTCACTATTCAACAATGACCCATTAACAAGATATTTAATTTCTCTCACTTTCAAGATTGTACATTTGTACTTCACATATCTTCTTCCTTATCACTAAATAAACTATTCCAACTTCTACATGTGTTGATACTTATGAAATTGATAAATCCAAATCACTATTATATTGGATAAATAGTTAACATGATGTCATCTTCATTATTCAACTATGACCCATTAACATAATATTTAATTGCTTCGAGTTTCAAGGTTATCCATTTGTACTTCACATATCTTCTTCCTTGTAGCTAAATAATCTATTCCAACTGCTACATGTATTAATACTTAAAAACAAATAAGCAAATCCATTTGATCTAAAGTTAGATTAAATTATTAACCATAGGGTTTAATTTTTATTTGAAAAAGAAAACATAATAATACAAGAGTAATGTTAAAGCAAATATAAAAAATATAAGAATAATATTAAATTAATGTGTATTATCACTTATTTGAAATTAATATCCATTTTTAAAAAATTACATAAAAATAAATAAAAACTATGTTATATAAAAATAAATTTACATAATTATTTTATTTGAATAAATTATAATAATAATAAATAAAAAAAACAAAAAAAAACAATTACCATAATCATGCCTTAGTTTGTATGGAAAACGCACTCTCCTTTATTATTAATGATTATGGGGAACTCCAAAGAAGAACATTGAAATGTCTAGCGTTCCCACTACACGTAATGCATACAACATAAACCAAAGTTAAAAAAAACTAAGAGGAGTGGAGGGAACATGGCATTTTCTAATCAACAGCCAACATCCACTAACCTTCCATGGAGGTACTTACATCATGGCATTTCACTTCAACATTCAACTTGACCATTTGTGGATCCTACTAATCCCAATCACAACCAAATATTTATAGAGTCAATGCCTCAATCAATCTCAAATATAACTTTGTAGGGATATTTATAGAGTCAATGGCCCAATCAACCTCAAATAAGTATGACTTTGTAGGGGGTTTTTATATTAATGTTGCGAGACCAAATCACAATAATGATGTAAACATTACTACGTATTAATTAAATATAATATGATTTAAATATTTTATATTATATTAATTAATTAACAATTAAATTATATAGTTTACGTTAATAATCATCATCATATATTTAAATATTAAAAAAATACAAATCAATATATTAAAATAAAAGTTTTCTTAATTCTAAAAATTATTTTATATAAATTTTGAAAAGTTCTTTAATATTGTCATTTCACTTGTAATGGCACAAAGAGAAATAACTCCATAAATCTTTTAAAAAAAATATTTTTAAATAATGATTAATATCAGGGCTAGGGTATATTCATTTGTTTATAGGTATGGGAACTAGTGTTTGTAGCTTTGTGTGGAGAGATGGCATATGTTGATGTAATCAATTATTTGAATGATCTTCTAAGTGAATTTGAGATATTTTCATACTGTCTTGTTAAAAGTTTTCTCCCAGGGGCATGGTGGATCGAGGTCAGGGATAATTTTAAGGATGGAAATTTATATTAAAATGTAGAAACATGGGCTAATCTTACTAGTCCTTAATATGAAAAATGTAAAATGTTTGGCGATATTTTTGTAAAAATATTCAAATTTCTAAGGATTTTATATAGTTTCTATAAAGTTTTGGCGATTTTTAAGGTAAAATAATTTTATTCTATGGAATTTGGACGAATCATTTTTAGAAAAAATGGAAATTGGCGAATCGTTTTTTGGAAAAATCCGTGGAAAATTAACCCGTTTGTGAAATTTAGCTCCTAAAATCATCTATGATCGAGGTCTTAGCATTGATTTTGGGGATGTGGTCAAAAGGGTGGAATGCTATGATGAACTTATTGGAGGCGATAGTATGAAAATGAAAAAAAACTTTTACAAGCCTGATAATGGTCTCCGGGTTGCATTCAAGGTGTCGAACCATTTGGAGGATTTACGAACAGGTGGGGTTTATTGTTCCACTTATTTTCCTTCACCTACCTTATTAACATCTAAGGTTTTATCTGGGATATTTTTTTAGAGTACTTTGTTTGTCGTTGCTTGGAACAAAAGTTTTGTGGAAGACTCGGTGGTGCATACATTACCCCCATTGGTGGAAGCGGGGGGGGGTTCAATTTGGGAGTTTAATTAATCCATGTTGTGGTGCTCATTTTGAATTTGTTGGGTCAGGATGTTAGGATCAAACCAAGAGATAAATAGGTGATCAAAAGAGTATTTCTAAGATAGATGTAGTGCAAAAATCCAAAAGTTGTGTTTGTAAGAAGTCTTATTCAGTTCATTTAGTTTGGGGTGAATATGTGCATATGCACAAGGTGGCGGGGATGTTTTCTAAGGAATTTTTTGGTCATTTAATAAATATAAGGATGAATGATGGTAATCTTAGGGAGTGGTTGAGTTGCTTCTGGAAACCAGACATTGGTTATACCCTCCAATTATATATTTTGGCTACGGGTTGGATGGCCTTTGTTCTCATAAAAGAACAAGACGTGGTTAAGGTATTAGGGTAGACATGGTAGTGGAACTTTATGATGCTCTTTAAATGATGGACTCCTTTTTTATTCTAGGCCGGAGAAATATTTTATTGGCTTAGTTTGGGTAAAAAATCATGGTTTTCTACTTGAATTTTGGTCCTTTGAAGTTTTTAAAAAGATTTGAAATTTGATTGGGACATTTAAGGATGTAGACATGAGATTTAAAATAATTGGGGTATTGATTATAGGGAATACACTGGTGGGGTTGGACCTGCATAATTGATTGCGGGAGGAGGTGACTATTCAAACGTGACTGATACCACATTCTCAAGTGGTGGATTATTTTGGTATACCTTTCAAGTGTGTTAGATTCCATAGGGTTGGTCACCCAACAATTGAATGTGAGATGAAGTTTGAATGGAATGTGTGGATTAAAAAGGGTGACTACGGTGCTTGAGGAGAAGGTTGATGTTGATCAAGAGTCTATATCCAATCAACCTCTTTCAGTAGAGGTGGATGTGATCATTTTTGGAGAGATCAGACTAGAGTGTGTCATGCATCTCCTATTCAAGCAAGATTCTCTTCAATAAAAGAGGGTATGAATGCCGATGTCGTTGATACATTGGTGGTTTAGGTGAATTCTTCTTTGATTAAGGAAATTTTAAGTTATCATATGGTTATTCATGGGCATACCAATATAGAACAACATGTGAGAAAGGATGGTTGTTCTAAGCATAGAGGTGTTCCTTCTAAATTGGGTATTGGTCCTTGTTCTTTGGAAGGTCAAGAAGGGTTAGGGCTTAGTGGTGCTAAAATTACAAAAATGTCCATGTCGTCCCTCAATGATATGGGAAGTAAAGGAACTAGAAATTGGTCGATGGAGAGTGGTGGAGAATCTAGTTGGTTGTCTAATTATTTTCTTAGGCCTTGGCTCTTAAAAAATTCTAATGGGACCCCGGATTTGTTTGTGGGGTTTAGAGTTAATATACCTTATTTTCCATGGGGTTCCAAAAAATTAAGAAACCAAAAATCTACAAGGCTAACAAAATGATGAAGAGAGAAGCATTATAATGTAGGAAACATATCCTTGATGGGATATTAGAGCTTTGAACACTTCCCCAAAAATGTGCATCATGAATATTATGTTGTTAAATGTAAGAGGTTTATGCCAAACCTAAAAAAATGGCTTTGAAGAGATTAGTGGAGAAATGCAATATGGGTATTTTCTTGATTTAGGAGTTTATGTGTGAGGGTGTTAGATTAACTAGTGAGCTTGTTAAAAAATTTAGTAATTGGGATTTTTCTTCAACGGAATCTATATGTAGGTTAGGAGTTATAACCTCGGCTTGGAAGAAAATGTTGTTCAAAAGTGTTAATACATTTTATTTTACATTAGGTCTCAGAACTATACTTTTTTCCCAAGAGACTAGGAAATAATTCACAGTGTTAAATGTTTATGGTCCTTATTCACATGAGTGGAGTATTGGGATTTTGTATTTGTAAAAAAATTCTTCAGATAGGAGTCTTTGATTATCGGGGGTGATTTAGATTTTAATTTTGGAATTCATAGGTATGGGGTAGAATGCAAGCACATATGTTCCCTTTGGTTATTTTTTACAAAATTTAGAGGATTTGGGGTTGTATGACATAGAGTCGATCAATATTCAACCTACATTGAGGAATATGCATTTTTTTTTTTTTTTGTCAATAGTCGGCATCCAAAACATATTGATTGATTCTTATTAAAAGATGCTTTGTTAATGATGTTTATCATTTTAGACATTGGATTGGAGAAGGAGGTGAATCGGACCATATATTGGTCTTGTTGGAAATTACAAAGTTAGCGCATAAGCCCCTCAACCTATTTAAATTTAATTCCAACTAGTTTTAGTGTGAGGACTATGTGGAAAATATTGATGGTTGGATTCATGTGGATTTGGAATCCAAGGTATTTTTTGCACTTGAATTTCAAATTAATCTCAAATCTATAAAGTTTCAGAGAAATCTCAAATCAATAAAGGAAATCTTAGCTAAACGAGCTCACCAAAAAAGGATAAGGGATGATTAGACCCTCGCAAATGTGAAGCATGTTTGGAGGGTATTTATGTTAGTAATTTGGTAGGTTTTCTTAATGAGGATTTTCAATAAGAGGAAAAATCATTGGAAGGTAGGCGTAGAAAAATTTTGGTCGATAAAGAGGTCGATTGGAGACTCGAGAGTTGGGCGATCTAGTAGGACCAAGGGGACAACAACACTATGTTCTTTCACGGAATTGCAAATCATCACAAGAATATTATCTGATAATATGGCAGATGCCTAATCAGGAAGTTTTGATGACTACTTACTTCAATGACATTTCCTAGCTATGTGTTGATCATTTCAAGAAGAATTACAAGGAGAAGAACAAGGTGACTATCGCAAAGATAGTTCAAATGACATGATCTTACTTTCTCAGCTTTGTTAATGAAGAGGTAAATCATATGCTTCTTGAAGAAGTATCTAAGGATGAACTTGAAATGGTCATGCACACCAGTCATAAGGATAACAGTCATGGTCCAAACCACTAGTCGATCAAATTCTTTAGGTTTTTTTATGAATTAATGGAAGATGATCTCTTAAAGGTTATTAATGAAACTAAGTATTTTAGACATATGTCGAAAATTTTTAATACTACTTTCATTGCACTTATCCCAAAAGTTGATTCTTTGAATTATTTTGATTAGTATACAATTTAAGTGGATCTCGGTGGCCACCCACCTTTTCCAACTGGCTCAAAACAGATTTCTAGCAATTTTGGTAATTTACTATTTTTAGCAGTTTTTAACTTCCAGGGTCATTTTGACGGTCTAAATGAAGGTTTTTTGGGATCGATATTCTCAATGATATCCAAAGTATCTAATTGAGCCCCCAAATTGAATCTTCTCGACGATACCTTTCCAACGAGCTATTGTGCACCCCAAACAGAGATCGTATGCCAAAGTTACGCCCCTAGGAAGTTGATACACCAAACTACCCAAAACAGGGTCCACAAAATTGTTGGCTTTTCATCTTTCGAGGTTAGGGTTTTGGATTTTCTTTATGATAAAAAGGCCTTTGGAGTCTCATTGTAAAATCATCTTCTTGCAAATGCGAGTAGCAGACACATCTCTTCTTAGAGATAAGATGCCACCATTCTAGCGATTATTTCACTCTGTATTTTTTACAGTCTTTGTACATTTTCTCTCATTAATAGAAAATTGTGTATTATTGTATCTCTATGTTTATGGTTGCATCTCTGATACATTTATGTTATATTATTCGATATCTGAGATATCTCTGTACATTTATTTATTATATCTTCGCTTTCATTTCGTGCTGAAAATAATCTAGATCAGTATAGGCCCATATCCCTTTGCAATCGCATATACAAAATTATATTAAAAGTGATTGCAATGAGGGGATACACACCATTAAAATTAAAATGATGGCATCCATGGTCACTATATTGGATCTATCCAAAGCTTATGATTGTGTTAGTTGGATGCACTTGACAATGATGTTGATCCATCTAGGATTTCATGTGCATTTTGTTAATTGGATCATGAGTTGTGTTTCACCGGTATTATTTTCCTTGTTAATTAATGGATCATCTTTGATCGTCTAAAGATAGGAAGATGTCTATGAAAGGGATGTCCCATTTCCCCACTATTGTTTTTTATTATCGCTAAGGGTCTTAGTAGAGCCTTGTTGGAGGCAAAGAGAGGTGGAAACTTAAGAGGATAAAGGTTGGACACAATTTTTACCTTTAACACCTTATTTTTGGTTATGATGTCTTGCTCTTTTATTATGGTACTTGGTGGGATTCTAAAATCCTCAAAAACATTTTCAACCTTTAATTAACAACCACTGGTATGTTGATTAATTTTTTTATCATTTAGGATGGATTCTCATTACATTCTTACTCAATCTAGGTGGGACTCTAAACAAGTCACAACTTATGCACACATGGATATGCAAAAAAAAACAATTGTGATTATTGTTAAGATATTTAAATTTATAGTGTAACAATATTGTTATGTAAATATGATATTTATAGTATTTTTATTTATATGTAAATTTACTATCTCTCTTTTTATTTGTTTATGTAGCAGTTTTATATTATGTGTATATTAGATATCTCCCTGTCATATGTGTGTATATATATATATATATAGAGAGAGAGAGAGAGAGCGAGAGAGAGAGAGAGAGATTTTTAACAAATGTTTAACAAAAATATAGTATTATTATTATTATTATTATGTGTTATAAGTATTATATTTTTTTGAAACTGACATACAATGATGTTAATTTTATCTACCTGACAACATCTCTATCACACTAAATTGTAAATATATCTAATTACTTTCAATACAATAATATATAATAAATTTATCTTAAAATTTTTAAAATAATAGTAACTCTTACTTTTAAATAATTTAATCTAAAATATATTTTTTAAATATATAACTAATAAAAAATGTTTCTTAGAACTCATTCAATAGGTTTTAAAGCATGACCCATTCAAGACTATATGAAATATGCCTTATCGGTTACAATACCTAAAGAGTCCCTGAGGCATAATCCATGTTAAAGTTAATGTTTTTCGTCATGTGGTGGCAACCAACTGGATTTGAACCTAGGAATAGCCTAAGTAATCTCGGTTGAGTTACTGATTCCTCTAGATTAAAAATAAATAAAAATTGTCACGTGAAAATAAATAATTATAATATTAATTTCTAGAATTTATTTAATGTGTTTTTTAATTTAAAATGAAGATTATTTAATAGAGTAAAAGGATTTAGAATAAATCAGGGGAGGCGGGTGCGGGTGGGATTATTTTAGATCTCAGAGGAAATGCATTGTCTCAGTGTGTATGGGGTTTAGGGACTATGACCAACAACTTAGCCAAAACTTATGCGCTCTATCTTGGGCTCAAACTTGCAAGAGATTGTCAAGTCCATAAACTCATGGTCTTGGGTGATTCAATGATCATAATCATCGCAGTCATCAACAACCACCCTCCAGAAAACAATATCCTATGGGGAATTCTACAAAGAATCTTAATTATGGCCAAGGGATTTGAAGTTCTTAACTTCCATCATATTAAGAGAAGCATTAACCGCATCGTTGATATCAAAGCAAAGGAGGATTCTAGGAAATCAAAAGGGGAATTAAATTCAAATAATGAGAGGATCTTACTCCCCATTCCTTAAATTCTAAGCCATGACACGTCTTATCAACAGCTGGAGGGAAATAGTACCCTGGGGAACTTTCAAATGTGTGAAGGGTGATCATAACAATGCATGGATTTATGAGACTTGTGTGATGTCCTCTCTCGATCTGCATAATTCAAGGTTCATAGTTAGGCTTGATATGACAAACATTCTTTCCTTTTTAGAGTTGAATCCCTCTGGTTCAACAAATTTAGATACCTTTGTCTTTTTGAAATTAGGTTTGAATTTGACTCCTTGCCCTCATCTTCAAGTTATTTCAAGAAACCCAGTGAAATAAATCCAAGCACAGTCAAGGGGTTTGAGTAGAGCCTTCCTTTGATTCCCAAATCGTATTATCAGGTCTATTTTTGTTCTTCCTTATGCCTATAAATTGTTTTATGATGAGTAGCTACATGGCTCATGCTCAGGGCTTTCTTATGGAACCCTCAGCGAGGATCCTCATGAACAATAGAAGCCATGAAGCAACAATTCTCCGGCAGTTTATGGCTAAACTCCAAGAGTTGGAAGGAATGTTGGTGAGGCTTACAAATCATAAAGAAGAAAGATTCAGTTTCTTTGAAGTAGGTCTATCCTCTCTAGCAAGGAGAATGGATAATATGGAGGCTGGTGTTCAGCAAATTCGTGACCTTGAGCCAGCACAACATTCAACCTCGGACTCTGTCAATCTTGGAAGAAATCCTCCAAATGATGGTGAAGTTGAGAACAACCAAGGAATCTTTGGTAGAGGAACAACGCCAATGGACACAAAAGAATATCCCCCAAACCCTCTGTAGAACTCTAAAATTCAGGACACAACTTCTAATATGTTTTGAATGTTTTTCAAAGTTTGGTGGTGCCTTGGTCAATTTTGTAAAGATGTTTATAGTTCAAAAATTGTAAAAAATAGCACAATAAGAATGTTAAATATTGTAGTCATTTTGATGCATATTTACAGTAAAAAAATGACTATATGCCTGCTATGTAATCCTTTTTACATTGTTTCTATTTAATGGAAATCTCTGTTCAGTTTGCGTTTAAAAAAAGAGGATTTAGAGTAAATAAATTTGCATTTATATTAGTAGATGTAGATTTAGATTTAGATTTAAATTTAGATTGATAAGAATAAATATGCACAATTTGAATTCACATTAATACAATAATTCCATCTCTTTCAATCCAGTAAGATAATCGAAGATGGTGCACTACCAAATAATAGGGACATGGTAGTGAAACGATTGCTCTACATCATTATAATTTGAATATGAGTTTTACACGATTTAAATGTTCATATTAACATTTAAATACCTATCTCTCTCACATCATATAATCTCATTGTATAATTTATGGAGTTATCTAATTCTTATTTGTACGAATACAAATTAAATAATTATTATCTTCTATATATAATATATGGAGTGATGGATCCATATTAACCATATTTTATTACTCATATATATATATATATATATATATATATATATATATATATATATAGGATTAGTATTGTTTTTAACTGTCCACGACTAAACCAACTTAGATTCATTTTAACCCCGAATCTATGAAGCACTAAGAGGAATCAAATCTCTCAAGGTATAAACACTTCCTCAATGTTTTCACTCTAAAAGAAGTTTTCACCTCAAAAGACTTGATCTCTCTCAATACTTGATAAATACAAAATTAAGATAGATCTAAACTAATTTACCAAAAATAATTTTATCAATACAAATAATAATTTAATAAAAATACTTTATATTATTTTTAATCATTACAAATTCTATATACAAATCAAACCTAAAGAAAAATCTTAATAGGTATAGAAAAATATTTATATAAACTTTGAATAGTTGTCATATTATTTGGGAATTAATTTTTATTTTCTTAACATGATATAAATCATTATATTATTTAAAAATAATAATTTAAATTCAAAATTATTTAATTAAATCTTTATTTTGTTAAAAATATTATAAATAAATAATGAGATATTTGATTGAGTTAAAGATAAGAATGTTCTCTCTATACTAATGCACATAAAATTATAAACATGGATACACTAATATGTATATTGGAAAAGTTTAAATTTGTAAAACATTTATTTTTTTATATATATTTCTCAATGAAAAATAAAAGTAAGGTGTATATATTTTATGTTTACTCAAATTGTAATGATGTTAATAATAAATTAGGATGGAGTTTAGGATGGAGCTCATGTCACAGAAAAAACCAATGGCACTTTGGGTTCTTCCCTAGCCACACACATATTGTCTCTCAACCTAGATTTAGCTTTATATGGCTAATGTTTCCCCTATGGGCATCGATTCCTCGCTTTCTTCCTAAGTGGAAGTTGTTGTAAATGACTGTTTCCTTCCCATTAATCTTGTTTTTTTGCATGGAAACAATTCATTCCACTACAACATCCTTTGGTGTGTCCGATAATCACATGGAAGAAAGTCTTGAGCAGTCCATGGGAGCTAATATGGACAATGGAAGTAGATCTCATCATATTCCTTCTATTGGTATTCAGGTTAAAGCTTCTTTAAGAAATATTGTTAAAAATGTCTCACATTATCTTCTTCTTCTCGCTCAAAAGGCTTCAATCATAACTATTCCCATATTGAAAAATGTTGCAGTCCAAGTGGCTTTATACAATACCAATGGTCTTGTTTTTCAATTCAATAGTATTTGGCCTCGTTTAGTAGATCTGCACAAATGGATTCCGGACTCCTAGAAACCTTAGTTAAAAGAGGAGGCTTTTATGTATCCATGTGCGAAGGGATTCTTCATTATTGAGTTCGATCTTGTTGAAGACAAAGATTTGATTTTAAACTATGGACCCTAGTTGATCTGGATTTTATGAGCATAACGAAATGACTATAGATTATTAACAGGTTCTTAACACAAAATAACAGAGATATAGTAAAACTGGTTTTCTATTCAATAACGAAATAAGTTGAAACTGTAAAATGCAACGAAAACAAGCTTGTTGGGATGGTGGCGGCTTATCTCTAAGAAGAGATGTGACGAATGCGTTCATTTGCAAGAAGATGATTACAATGAGGCTCTAAAGGCATTTTTACAATAAGAAGGAATGCAAAAAACCCTAGACATCCAAAAACCTAACCCTAGGAGATGAAGTGCCAAAAGTCATGTGGGCCCTGTTTGGGTAAGTTAGTACATCAACTTCCCGGGGTCGTAACTTTTGCATATGATCTATGTTTTAGGCATATGATAGCCCATTGGAAAGGTATCATTGAGGAGATTAATTTTAGGCACAATAACAAAGGAAATTCCATATTGAAAACCTATTTTCCCTATAAAAATAAAAAAAATAAAAAAAATAAATAAATAAATAAATAAAAAAAAAAAAAAAATCGTTTAGTGCCTCAAAACGGCTCCGGAAGTGAAAACTGCTAAAAATAGTAAATTACCAAAATTGCCAGAAAATTGTTTTGAGACAGTAGGAAAAGGTGGGTGGCCAACAATATCCACCTGTATCACTAGTTTTATAGAAATTTGGGATTATGTATGAAACCATGAACTCCATCCTTCGACCCATTGAAATATACTCTTTCCTCAATTCATCTATGGGTTAGACTCCCAAATATACCCTTGCATTTTGGGGGTTCAAACTCTCTCTAGGCCATTGGCAAACACCTTGGAAGATACTATTATAGAAGTTCTAAAACAAATAAATGAAGCACCACTACATACACCAGCACATGTGTGGAAATGAACTTCAACAAAGGGGTTTTGGAAGAAATAATTATGAAAGGTGAAAACTACTCTTGGACACAAAATCTTGATTATGAACATGTTTCTTTCTGTTTTATAGCTTTCTTTGAAATAGGGAATTTAGCAGCAAATTTCCCAAAAGGGCCAAGGAAAGTTAAGAATCTTTAGAAAAAACCATCCAGATAGGTTGGGGCAAAGGAAGAACATCAACTAATTACCAAGGAAGATCCACTTGAATTGGACCCTCCCATGGAAGAGAAAAAAGTGTATATCGAGGAAACTAAGGATACATATGTGGATTTAGACAAATATAGGGATACTCCTTCAAAATAAGACCCTCCATCTCAGCAAGGAACAACACAACAAGGTTTGGTGGAAGAGGAACCAAATTTTCACTAGGATCAGGATTAGGATGTAGAGCCCCCTAAGGTGAGCTAGGCATATTAGGTTGAAGAAGATGAGAAAAAAGATCAATTAGAACCCCCAAATCAAGACAAATTAGGGGTGGTGGGGATAGCAAGGATCTCATTGAAAACAAAGGAAGCTTGGACAACAGTAGTAAAGAAGAAAAAATATCCCTTAATAGCATATCCAATGGTGATAAGAAGTCGGGCTCGTAATCCAGCTTAGTCATGCAATATTTTTTTCTTCTATCATGTCAATAATTTTTCAGAATTTACTCAAATAAGAAATATCGGGATGAAGTTTTTGTGACATAAGTATTTTATGTATTTGGAAAATAAGAAGTTGGCAATTTTGCTTGAAATCTAAAGCTAATATTTTTTATAATATCGTCATGAACCTCAATTATAGTTTTTTCTAATACAAATATCTCCCAATTATGGTTTTAAAAAAATGATCTTAATAAACTCATATACATGTTTATCGAAAAAATAAATCTCCTTTATTGAACAGAAAATTTATATTATGTTGTTTAAATTGTCTTACAAATATTTTAAAATCATTAGTAAATAATTTTTTTTGTAAGTGTAAAAGTTATATATTATATAGAGAAAAATATGAGAGTATGGTACTCGAAGTTTCGTTCTCAAGTCATCTTTACTAATTTCAAAGAAATTTTGGTCTTGTTATTAATATGTTTTTTTTTTAAACAATTGATATCACATTTTTTTTAAATTTGAAGATTCATTAATGTTATTGAGAAGAGGATGTTGTTTACTTGTAAAGTGTTGGAGGTCATAAGATGCCAACAATTTTTTTTTATGAAATGTTTGTAAGACGAGACACAAATCCTATGTAAAAACATTTTCAAGAACATTATTACCTATGGATGGAGATATTAGACATTATTTTCAATGTGAAGGCTAAGGCATGGGACCTATTATGGTTCGAAGGGATCCATTCGAACCATAATAGGTCAAACTTTGTAAATAAGAAACTGAAAAATGGTTGTTCCTTTGTTGATTAAAATTCCAAAGGAATTGATTATGTTCATGGAACTATGTCTCAATCAAAAGGTTCATAGGAGAGAAATAACCTCATCCTCAAAGGACTTGAAATTCTTCCCCTTAGATGGTTTGATGAGGGTAAATCTTTTAATTCTCGTGCTTTCAAAGTTGCAATATATAATAGATCACCTCCCCCTTTGGATTCTAAGAATCCCCGATTATGATAATTTATTGTGGACAAATAAAATATGCCCCAACTTAATGAGTTCAATTGTAGGAATTCAATGAGTACATGAATAACTATAAAATAAAATGCTTCGATATGTAGATTCAAGTTTTTTCGTCATTATCTACAATTATCATGTACTGGATTGAATCCAACTTGACCATAACATATACACTAAGTTTTTTTTCAAGAGATTTCTTTATCATATTTTCCTCCAATCTAGAATATTGTAAAGGTCATGGAAGTGGGATCGTTGTTTTGGGGAAGATATGACCTCTTATTCAAACCATGGATTTTGGATTTCAACGACCATTAAATAAAAACCCTTGTTTTAGTGATATTACATAATATCCTCATCAACTTATGGGATATAGATATAGAAGAAATTGGAAATACCTTGAAAAAAAATCTTAAAGTTGACCAAGCCATAATAGTAAGTGAATTCTCACCTTTGGTAGAATATGTGGAGAGATTGACCCAAGTAAAGGTCTGCATGATAATATTATTATATAATTCAATTATTCATGATGGACCCAATATTTGATTATGAATACATGACCCTTATATGTTGAGTTTATCTAAACACAATACATCTAAAGGAAGCTTACCCAAAGGCAAAAACTTCTCTAGCCAAGAAAAAGAAAAAATAACTAATCCAATCAATGAAAAAATTCAAAGGTGAAGCCTAATGGAAAGAAAAAGTGTTAAATCATACAACTACAATAAAAGAAACCATCACACTCTCTTAGGAGATGGGTTTATTGATAAGGATACAACATGACTAAATAGTCATTTCCCCAATGTTATGGAAATGAATAGGAGACTTGAATTAGGTAATTCAGATCCAGAAAGGGAACCAACTTCATTGCCTAATTCAAGAAATGCACTATGCTTTGTGTTGTTTGAGTCCTAACCAAATGCAAATTAGTCAACTGAATGGATATGAATGAGAAGGAAAAACTAGGAAAATAGTGGTGTTCCATTATGAAATATTATCCCGAACTAAAGAATTTGTAAGAAGGTTGTCCCTTCAATAATATGTCAAAGTAGTGTGGGGTGGAAATTGTAGGCGGGAGTCTCCTTGATCCCCGAGGGAATGTCATATCCTAATACGCATGGGGTTTTGGGATATCTTCAAACAACATTGTAGAAGCCTATGTTTTATATGAAGGACTACACATTGCAAAAGAGTGTAACATTGGAAAAATTGTATCTTTTGGAGAATCTATGATGATTGTGTGAGTTATAGTTAATAAGATCCAAACAAAAAACAATCTCCTAAATGGAATTCGGTATCATATTATATCTTTGGGTGCAAGTTTTGCATAGTTTAGGATCCACCATGTTAAAAGAGAACTAAAACCTTTATCCAACCATTAGGAAAAGGTTGAAACCACTTTGGATAATGATGTTACAAATATAAATGGATATAGGGGGGTTAGGCATAACCCCTAGCTACCCCTTCATTTGTTGTAAAATCAATCAGTTGATATGACGAGTGTCCTTGGTCATTGTGTTCCCCTCCTCACATATTCAAGGTTAAATGTAATATACGAGATCATTCAATATAGCATGTGTTTCTTTGGTTTCTTAGGTGGTTTGATGGCTTGGTACATGGACTTATTGTTAGTTTCCAGGAGGGTTTCACTCACTAAATTAAAACAGGATTTCAGGTTCCAATGTTGGATTATGTTGGGAATCTCCTTCAAGGATCCCATTTCTTCAATATTGTTGGTTTCGGTCAGGGCTGTTGAAGAAGGTGTCACATCACAGTTGTTACAATTGACTACTCTTTCCAGGTTTCCTTTGGTCTCTTTCTTTCAGTTCTCTTGTGTTGGCTTTGGTTTTTTGTTGTTTTGTTTGACTCCCTTTCAACATGATGGTTATTTTTTGTTTCATTTAGTAGTCATCTATGGTTCTACGGTTGTCATCCCTAGAGGGTGGAAGAAAAATCATCTTTGGTTGCAGTGGGCATTGGTGTAACCATATTGGAGTGAGTTTAAAAAGGTTCTTCAACGCCATGAAGAAAATTCCAAGGCGAATAGTGTTTCCTTGTAATAGCTCTCGACAAATTTCAAGGAATTTGAGGTATCCCTAGTTGAATTGTCTCGGAAGATGGACACTAAATTTGGATAATTTGAGGCAATATTTGACACTATGACTCAAAGGTTGGATGATATGGGAATGGAGATTCGGTTATTAAAGACCCAAATATTTCCTCAACACTCGACCTCTGCTTCTATCAACCTTGACATAATTTCACCTCGAGAAGAAGGAATTGGTAATAGCATTGGAAATGATGATTGTGGACCTACCCCCATGGATATTGAAGAAGGGCCTTAGCTTCAATACAAGGCCCCAAACTATCAATATTCTACCTTTTCCATCTAGTTATATTTATTGCAAATTTTTTTGGTGTCTGGTACAGTTTTACAAAGATGTAGTTAGTCTAGAAGAATCAGACTACTACTTGATAAGGGCTCTAAATTTTGTTTTCTTAGACTCTATACTTGAAATAATATCAGGCTATATGCCTCTTTTTGTAGACTTGTTTGAATGTTATTTTCCCTGGCACAACATCTTTTAATACAAATTATGTTCAATTTCTTTTAAAAAAATATAATATGTCAAAGCAATGGAGCTAGAATATGACAATGGTTGAGAAAAGTTTGTAATTATATAATCATATTAGAACAAATGGTTAAAAATGGAATATTTAACCTTGTATATGGGCTTATAGGGGTTTCAAATTAGAAATAAATATTGTAAAAGAATAAATGTAATTGTAAATTTCTCTATTGGTAATGTAATTGTTTTTTTAGTTATGCAATGATTTTACGAGAGTTTGAGAGTCAAGCAAGTGTATGTGTTTGAAACCCTAAACTTTTTTCTATGAGGAATAGTGGATGTGCCCCCTGAGGAAGAGTCATGTCATCCCTCGGATGAAGATTACCTAGCCTTTTGGGAAATGGTTTTGGTGTATGTCGGGACTTTGAAGGCTCAACCAACAAAATTTGTAAAGAGGATGGCAGAAATGTTGGAGGTTAAGCTTCCCCCTTCATCAACTAAGAGAAAGGCATTGACCTTGGTATATAGAGAGTTGATTGGAAAATTTACTGGTATCTGGCCCTCCCCAAGGAATATGGCTTCCTATATACAAAAAATTGGAAACACCATGTGAAAGGGAAACTGAATAATTTTTTCTATGGCAAAGGTTTTTATTCCTTCCTCTTCGAATTTAAGGAGGATCGTGAATTTCTTGGAGTTAAGAGAATGTATTTGAATAGGCAGTCTCCAAATTTCAACCTGAAGAATGATATTCCCTCAGATGTCCCTGTCTGGGTGAGACTGGCCCATCTCCCTTTACACTACTAGAGTGATGATTCCCTTAGATGTATTGGCAACTTGCTAGGGTGATATTTGGATAGGGCAGAGCCAAAGGAAAACCTTTTCTCCTATGCCTAAATTTGTGTTGAATTTGACTTGGAAAAAGGGATACCAAAAGATATGTTGATTTCCCTAGATAAATGGCTATACATACAGCCATTAGACTACGAACAACTACCTTTAAAATGCAAGATCTTCCATGAACATGCGCACTTCGTGAAGAATTTTAAGAATGTAGAGACTTAGTAGCCATTGGAGGGTTAAAATGAAGAACAATGGAGGGTGGTAGGTCATAAATCTGGGTCGAATGTGAATTTGGGGGTCCCAAGCTTTGTCAAGGAAAGATCCAGTTCCCTCACCAATTAAATATTTTGGCATGCCTAGTGGGTCCTCTTTAATGCATTCACATGCTAGTTCAAGTGGATCTGGGAATAATAATAGGTTTGTGATCCTTTCCCAAATAGAGGGATATTTGGAAGGTGAAGCAACAAAATTAAATTTCCCATATTCGGTTGGAAACCCTAGCGAGTATGAGTAGCCTCCAGTCCAAAGTCTTGAGGAACTAGAGGAAGTCAAGGAGAGTTCGGATATGATGTCGTCGGAGAGGGGAATGACCCAAAATGAAGAGAGTGAAAAGGATGGTAAGAAGAAGTTTGGATAATAGCTAGAGGACCTTCCCTCAATGGGAATGGAAGAAGTAGAAAATTTTAAGGATGTGAAGTTAGTTCTCATTCAAAATAAATCCAAATAATCATAACTAGTTGATTCAAAGAGGGAGGAATCAATAGAGGACGGGTCAGAGGAAACTATACTGAGGCAATCTAGAAGAAAACATGCTTTCATTGTGAGAGTAGAACAAGCAACCAAGGACATTATGATGGCATCGTAGATAACTATTGAAAAAATGTTTGGTTTTTTCCAAAAAACTATCAAAACTATGGGTAACAATCCTTCATTTAAGTGTGGAGGATAGAAAACTACTAGTAAATAATGAAGATTGTATCTTGGAATTGCAGGGGCCTAGGTAGTGCCCAAAATTTTGTTGTGATTAAGGATTAGATCAAGTCAGAAAATCCTATGGTTCTCCTAATACAAGAGATGAAAATGAATTCAAAATATTTTATCCAAATGAGTAAACAATAGTGGAGATTGTCAGAAGATGTTTTGAAAGACTCGAGGGGATCCTTGGGGGGTCTATGCTCTATGTGGAACCCTCAATTGGTAAGCCTTGAATTCTCTTACCAAACTGCAAATTGGAATTTTACTAGATTCAAAATCATACAAATAGGTAAATGCTTCAGTATTTTTATTTTCAATATTTGCATGTCATTTGATTATATGGAAAAATATCATTGTTGGAGGTATCTTTTGAATTTATCCAATTCATAGTTTTCCCATGATGTCATTCTAGTGGGTGATTTTAATACGATCTTGCATAATGTTGATAAAAGAGGAGGTTGTGTAGTCCATAATCCCTCCAAAGAGAACATTGAAGACCTAATTAAATATTGGGGCATAGTAGATTTCAGGCTAAGTAAGGGAAAGTATACATGGACTAATAAAAGAGCTAGCATGGGACACATTGCTACTAGGTTGGACCACTTTCTTGTTCATAGTATCCTCCTCCTATTGGGTTATTCCTTTAAGTACCATATTATCCCTTCTATTACCTTGGATAATAGGCCCATATCCCTCCAATTTATCAATTTTCCTGATTATGGCCCCCTCCCCTTTAGATATAATCCTCTTTGGGATAAGAATTATGAGGCAGCAAAGCGAGTGATAGAAGTGTGGAAAACTTGGATTCTAGGAACTCCAGTTTACATATGGGATAAAAATTTAATATTAAACAAACTGTCATTAAAATATTGGAAAAAAAAAAATTTGTCTCCCCCTCAACAGAAAAAGAGAGGATCAGAGGGATGTTAGCATATTTACAAGATAAAATGGAGGAGGAGTAAATCTCTAGGTCACTGCAATAGCAAGAGGTAGATTTGAAAACAAAGATACAAAAGGAAATACAAGATGAGGAGGAATATTGGAACATCGGGTCACAAATTTTATGGTTAAAGGAAGGAGGTGGGAAGGAGATCAAAATGCCATTTTTTTCCTCAAGCAAGAAAAATACCGCCAATTGAAAAACAATGTCTGAGAAATAATGCTAGAAGATGGCACAAAGATAATTGATTTTGAAGAGATTAAGGAAGTAGTGAATCTCCATGTTAGCGTCTTAAACAAGAAGGAGGAACCTATTGATATAGAAAAAGAGGAGTTGATTGACCATATTCTTGAGCTCATATCCAATGCTGAGAATGATGATATATCTAGGCCCATAGAGGAGGAAGAGATTAAAAATTAAATATGGTCCCTTGACCTTGATAAATCCCATGGGCCTAATGGGTTCACAATCTCATTCTACTAATACTTCTAGGAAACAATTAATCTAGATTTAAAAAGAATGTCGTTGTATGCTCAAAGAACTTGTAGACTGGGAGGAAGCACAAATTCATCTTTCCTAGATTTAGTCCTAAAGGAGTCCAATCTGACAAGCTTCAATAGGCTCCACCCTATTTCTTTCTATAACACCTCATACAAAATAATGAAAAAATAATAGCAAGGCATTTGAAAAATTGAATGTATAAGCTCATTTCATAGAACCAAGAGGGATTTATGAATAACTGACAAATTATCGATAACATTTTTTTGGTGCAAGAAGCAATACATTTCAGCTTCAAGGCCAAGGAAAAGGGGATGGTTATTAAATTGGACATGGCCAACGCATTTGACTGGGTAAGGCATGCATTTGTATTTTAAATCTTGGTTAAATTTGGTTTTAATACTAACTTTGTTCAATGGATAGCTTCATGTGTTAGTTCTCTCTAGATTTCCCACCTTGTCAACAGTTGATGTTGTCTAACCTCTTTTTTCCATGGTAGCAGGGGTTTGAGGCAAGGATTCCCTCTCTTCTCCCTATTGCATATCATAATGGTTGAAGCTCTCAACAGAAAATTGGAGGTATAGCAAGTGGTGGGGGACCTTTCATGTCTTAGGATTGTCAGAGGCGTGAAGAGTACAAATCAGTGATAGTTTTTTTATGATGCTCTCTTGTTAGGTGGGGCTTCTCTCACCATTGCATGCAGATTTAAAAAGATTTCGGACCCTTTATTGGAAGCTTCAAGTGGAGAAATCAACAAAAGGAAATTCCATATTTATGGATGGCATGCCAATCTACAGGTTCTACACTAGATCTCCAGGACTCTCCAATTTATGTTGGTAGAAGAATGGTCCTCCTTTCTCTACTTTGGAATCCCTATTTCTATCAAAGGACCTTCTTCTCAATCCTGGACTAGTATCTTGGACAATATCAAAGTTAAATTTGGTTATTGGGGTTTTTAATGGCTTAATCTGACAAGATGAATCGTTCTCGTAAAGTCTCTCTTCTTCTCACTCACTCTTTATCTCTTTTCAACTATGATTTCACCTTCATGTATTATGAACCAAATATCCATGAATGTACAAAAGTTCTTATGGTAGAGAGGTAAATATGATACCATGAAGTACCATTCGGTGAGATGGAAGGTTGTTAAAATCCCTAAAGACTAGTGGGGATTGGGTATTAGGGACCCAATGCTAATGAACATAGCTCTTGGAGAACAAATGTTGTTACTGAGTCCCTTGAATGGTGGAAAAAAGTGTTAAGGAAAAAATATTTTACAGGGTCAAGGTTAAGATGTGTAGAAAATACTCTTAAGAGGTAGAAATGGTCCCCCACTCTTACATTAATCAAATCTTGTATCCCATTAATCCATTCAGGTTTGACATGGGCTCCAAGGAATAAGAAGATAGTGAAACTGTGGACAGATAATATCAACATAAGGCCAACATTGATTAGTAGAGAAGAACGCATGCCTTTGAAAGATTGGATGGATCAGAGAAATATGTATACTCTCTATGATATATCTACTTGGGACTCTTAAACAAGGGAATGGAAAGGATGGAATATTAGATCTCCCCCATGGCTTCTATATAATTTGTTCGGCGAGATAGTTCAGGATATCACAGGATGTTCCCCCTTGAAAATCAACAAAACTGACTAGAGAGGGTGGGGGAATGCTTTCTTCTCTATCCAAGAAGGTTATAAGTCTCTTCTTGAGCCTCGTGTTAATGCACAAACATCCCCCCTATGGATAAAGATCTGGTGTAGTGATGGTCTTCCAAAACTAAATCTATTTTGATGGACCCTGGCGCATAGTAAGATTCTCATAGTAGAAAATCTATATAGAAGCGGCATAGGAAGACCAACGAGATGTGTATTGTTCTTCAATCAAGAAGAATTTCCTTTCAATCTCTTTTTGGAATGTAATTATTCTTTGGAATTATGGAATCAAGCATTGGGGGGATTGAAGCACAAGGTGGGTTGACCGATGTCATGGGAGGAGATGTTTCGGCATCAGGACAAGCTATACAATGGAATGTTTGTTAACAAACAAAAAATTCAGATAATTTAGAAAACTTTACCCAATTATATCTACTAGAAAATTTGTCTCTCAATAAATTTAAAAAAAATCAACAGTAAAGAAAGGAAGCCCGGAAAAACAACATCCAAGGCATTGCCTCCCATGGCTAAATACATGTGTGGAAGAATCCATTTTTAGGATTTGGCTTTGGATAATCTGGAATTGGATTGGTTGAGGCAGTCCCAGTTCATTCTATTTGATTATCCTCTCTCCAGCAGAGTCAGACAACCTCCTCTATGGAAAATCAAGAAAGAGCCGGAAAAATTTCTATATTGGAGGCTTCAACAAAACTGTCACTCCCTTTTTTTATGATGCTTCAAAGAACAACCTAGGGGCGGTAGGAGTGGGAGGGAGACTTCATGATACCATGGGGGACAAGCTAGTTCATTATTCCTAGGGGATTGGACTAGGGTCTAACAATCTAGCCGAGGCCCACTCCCTATGGTGTGGATTAAATATTTTCAAATCTTGGAGAATCAAGGCATTAATGGCCTTCAGTGACTCTATGATCATAATTTGTTCTATCAAATTTAACTCGAATCTTGGAGGGAATCAATTGCATATTCTGGTGGATCGAATCAAACATCTCTCCTCTCAATTTAACTGCATCTCCATCTTCCACATCCAGAGATTGTTGAATAGGGAAGTTGATGCATGGGCCAAGCTTGAAACCTCTATACAATTGGGGGAAATGGTTCAAAATGGGGAGTATCATACTCACTCGCTCCCTTAGCTTGTTATTGTTGGGTCATAACATAAATTTCAAACTATCGATGCATGCATACAAAGGACATTTGGTTTGGATGTTCATAAGGGAACACATGCTTATAAGGTGGTGAAGGGATGACAAGAACATGTGACCAAGCTTGCATTTAATTGCAGTGATGGGAAACGAGGGTGATATACTAGAGGTGGTATAATGAGGGGTGCATATGGGATTTGTCGTGTCGGTATTTGGTGTCTGCTATGCATTCATGAGGCCTCGTCGAGGATGAATTTGAAGGCAGGTGTTGCTTTCATTAACAGGTGGGGGAAGACTCTCTTTGAGTTCATTGTGGAAGTGGTAGGTTTCCTTTGGGAGTTTATGCATGCTATAATGGTCACAGAGAGTAGCACGAATGATGCTCCCACTAGAATTTCTTAGTAATGGCTTTGTTCAAGTGTCATGAGGGAGGTTGGGTTGCTTGGAGCCTTTCACCAGGTGGGGTTTTTTCTCTATCACTAGTATTAGAGGTGGACTTACCCATTGAGGATAGGTTTGCAAAGGGAAAAGCAATAGTTGGAGAACACTCACGAGAGACCAAGCAGATACTATGGAGGCATGGGAAAATAGAGCAAACAAATAATGTGCTATCTTGGTTCTTACAGCTAAAGTGAAAGAGCTAGAGAATGTGACTAGTTCTCACAACACAAATGTGCCAAATCTTCTTCTCAACTTCAGGGTCACATGGATTCTATTGAGGCCAAGTGTGGTAGGTTGAAGTCCCTGATCCTATATTTTCATGTGGATAACCTATCTTTGGCTTCCAACAATAATGGCACACAAAGATCCATTCACGGAGGGGAGGCAGAGGCAAAAACCGAGTACCATGTCCCTATGGAGATTGAAGAAGAAGATAACCAACAAACTGTAGAGGAACCAAAAGACCATAATGGTGAAAATAATATCTAGTATGAGTATTTTTCCATGTTAATTGCATTTTAGGACGGTTTATTCAACAAACTACCTACAAAAACACTTGGAATGTTAGGCCTATAGTCACCTTTTTGTATGTATTTAGTGATCTAGAGTTATCTAGTGTTAAAAAACTCCGGGAGGAGATTTTGTAAAAGTTGTTGCTTTGACACAACGTGCTTTATACTTATTTAATGAAAAATCTTCAATTTTGGTTTTAAAAAATGTAATTTTTTTAGTTATAAAAAATAAATAAACATTATGACTAGCTCGAGGTTTGGTATCACAAACAACTTATTTGTGTAGTTAAATATTTGTAAAAGATAAACCATTAACCCAAGTAGTTAAGTTTGAATATATTATCATAAAAAAAATATTATTTCATCAAAATCACTATTCTATTTGATAAACGATTGTGACACCATCTTCACTATTCAACTATGACATAGTAACATAATATTTAATTTCTTTGACTTTTAAAGTTATCCATTTGTACTTCACATATTTTCTTCTCTATCCTTAAATAAACTGTGCCAACTTCTACATGTATTGATATTTGATAACATATAACTAAGTCCTCAACTATGACCTAGTAATATAATATTTAATTGGTTTGACTTTCAAGGTTGTCCATTTTGTACTTCACATATTTTCTTCTCTATCCCTAAATAAACTATTCGAACTTCTCTATCCCTAAATAAACTATTCCAACTTCTACATATATTAATATTTGATAACACATAACTAAGTCCATCTGATTTAAAGTTGATTAAATCATTAATATAAGGTTTAATTTGTATTGGAAAAAGAAAACATAAAAATATTAGAGTAACATTAAAGCAAACATAAAATATGAAAATAATGTTAAATTATTGTGCAATATCACTTATTTTATTTGAAGGGTTTTAATATAGATTTTTTTTTTTTTTTGAATGTTGACTAGTTCTATTTTAATATGAGATTAATTAAGTGAAAAATCTTATCATTGATTAATTCTAATATGTAAAATATATAAATTTATAAAAAAAAAAATATATATATAATTGATTTTATTTACATAAATTATTATTAAAAATTTTAAAATAAGAACAAATCCATTGCTACACTCTTAACCTAAAAGTTAGGAGTAATAATAGTTTGTAGGAAAAACTCTCTTTTATAGATTTAGCTAACCAATATTGAAAATTCAAGAGAAGCACTATCTAGAGTGTTGAGTGGAAGGAAGATAGGCATGCATACAACATAAGTGAACCAAAGTTAAAAATGCACGCAACATCACGTGAACCAAAGTAAAAAATGCACGCAACATTAAGTGAACCAAAATAATAATAAAAAATTAAAAAATGCACATGAGGGAACATGTGCATTTTCTAATCAACATCCAACCTTCATTGACCTTCCATGGAGGGAAGATGTCATTTTCTAATTGATAAATTATCTATAGCCTNAACATTAAGTGAACCAAAATAATAATAAAAAATTAAAAAATGCACATGAGGGAACATGTGCATTTTCTAATCAACATCCAACCTTCATTGACCTTCCATGGAGGGAAGATGTCATTTTCTAATTGATAAATTATCTATAGCCTATAACTATGATTATAGAGGTCTTTGTTTTTTTAATTAATTTTGATGTATTTATAGATGATTAAGAATATCCTTATTAAAATTAACTTTAATAAATTTAATGATATGATAAACATATTATATTATTTTAAATAGTAAAAGTTTAAAAACAATTATATTATTTTTAAATATTGAAAATAAAAATAGAAATATTTTATATTATTTTTAAATATTGAAAAATACAAATATATGTTAAAAAAGTCAATATATTTTTAGATTTTTTTTGTGTGCTTATTCATAGTGGCACAAATATAAATAACTCTAAATATTTAAAAGATAATATTTTTAAATAATGATTTAGAGTAGGGTTAGGCTTTCATCTTAGGTTTATAAATTTGGGAGTTAGGTTAGGGTTAGGCTTTATTCCTAGGTTTATAAGTTTGGGAGTTGGGGTTTGTAGCTTCATGTGGAGAGATGGATCATGATGACACAATCAATTATTTGAAAGATCCTCTAAGTGAATCTGAGATATTTTCATATTATATTGGTAGAGTATCTCCCAAGTGGCATCGTGGATCGGGGTCTTTTCATTGATTTTGGGGTGTGGTCAAAAGGGTGGAATGCTATGATGAACTTATTGGAGGCGATAGTATGAAATGGACAAGAAACGTTTACAAGCACGATAATGATCTCTAGGTCGCATTCAAGGTGTCGAGATGATTGGAGGCTTTTGGATTGAGTGGGGTTTATTGTTCAACTTATTTTCCTTCACCTACCTTATCATCCTCCATGGTTTTCTCTATAATGGTTTTTGAGTACTCTATTTTCCATTACTCAGGATGAAAGTCTTGGGGAAGAACCGATGGTGCATATGTTACCCCCATTGGTGGAAGGAGGAGGGGCTCGGTGTGGGAGTTTCATTAATTCATGGTGTGGTTCTTAGGTTGAAGTTATTGGGTCAGAATCTCAAAATCAAACCAAGATACTAGTAGGGAATCGAAAGAGACTTTCTAATATGGATGTAGTGCAAAAATCCAAAAGATGTGTGTGTGATAAGTCTTCTTCAATTCATTTAGTCTTGGGTGAAGAAGATCATATGCAAAAGGTGGTGGGAATGGTTTCTAAGGAAATCCTTGGTCACTTCTGGAATAAAAAGATGAGTGATGATACTCTTAGGGAGTGGTTGAGTCGTTTCTAGGAGTTGATCATTTGTTATACCCTGCAATTCCATCATTTGGCTCAAGGTTGGATGGATTTTTTTCTCATAAAAGAAGCAGATGTGGTTAAGGTATTAGAGTAGACATGGCAATGGCACTTGATTTCTCTCCTTAAATGATGGGCTCCATTTTTTTATGCTAGGATGGAGAAATATTTTATTTTCCTAATCTGGGTAAAACTTCCTAGTTTGCTACTTGAATTTTGGTCCTTTGAAGTTTTTAAAAATAATGGAAATTTTATTAGGAAATTTATGGATGTGTATAAGAGATTTAAGGTGATTGGGGTAACGATGATAGGGAAGACATTGGTGGGGCTATGCCTACATAATGGATTACTGGAGGAGATGACTATTCAAAAGAGACAGATATCACATTCTCAAGTTGTGGATTATTCTAGTATATCTTTCAGGTGTTTCAGATGCCATAGGGTTGGTCACCCAGTAATTGAATGTGAGATGAAGTTTTAATTGAAGGTGTGGATGAAAAAGGGTGGCTATGATGATTAAGAAGAAGGTTGATGTTGGTTGAGAGTTTATATTCAATCAACCTCTTTTGGTGGAGGTGGATGAAATAATTGCTAGAGAGGTGGCACTGGAGTATGTCATGTATCTCCTATACAAGCACCATTCTCTTCAACGAAATAGGGTCTGAATGCAGATGGAATTAATACATTTGTGGTTTAGGTTACTTCTTATTTGGGTAAGGACATTCTTATTTATCATATGGTTATTAATGGGCATGCCAACATAGAGAAACATGTTTGAATGGATGGTTGTTCTAAGGGTAGAGGTGTTCCTTCTAAATTTGATATTGGTCCTTCTTCTTTGGAGGGTCAAGAAGGGTTAGGGTTTAATGGTGATAAATCTCCAACAATGCCCCCACCCCTCGATGATACGGGGAGTAATCAAACTATAAATCAAGTGATGGATAATGGTGGCACTTATGTTGGGTCCCAAGATTTGGTTGGGGGGTTTAGAGCTAATAAACCTTATTTTTTGTTGGGTTCCAAAAAAGGTAGGAAACCAACATTCTACAAGGATAAAGAAATAGTAAAGAGAGAATTCATATGAGGTAATAAGTGTATCCTTGATGGGGTTCTTGAAGTATTGAACACCCCAAGAAACTATGCATCATGAATATTATGTTATTAAATGTAGAAGGTTTAGGAAAAACCTTGAAAAAATGGCTTTGAAGAGATTTGTTGATCTGGATTGGATCATCATATAATTTGTCATCTATCTTGGTACTCTCTTGGTGGAAAACATTAGAGGAATCGACTTGTAGGGCCATTTTAGTGGAAAGTTTGAGTTTGGAAAATTGGGGTCTAAAACCTCCTGAAGCCATTTTGAAGCTTTAAATGACGTTTTGCGGGGTTATAGTGTCTATAAATTATGCACACATCCTTGACGTTGATCTACATACCAAGACATTTCCAATGGTGCAAAAAACATCTTAATCAGGGCTTGTATGCGAAATTTATTCATTCTGCAAGTTGATCTACCTTGTTGACCACCATGATATGAGTGGATGCCACGTAAGCCCCAATTACTCACACATATGGGGCTAGAAATGTGTGGAATTTCACGAATATTCTAAAATTTCCTAACCTTATCACTAATTGAGGGTTGAGGAAGTCAAAACCCTAACTGTAGACGATTATCAAGCTATGTTAAATACTAGGCCACTAGGACGAGAAAGGGGTTCCATTATTTAGCATTATATTTGCTCCATAGTTGAGAAGAGCATCTAGAAGTGGTATTTTGAGAGAATAACAATGGAGGAAAATATTTGTAGCAGCCATACATGCCACAATGTCAAAGGAAAGTCTGCAGTGAGTTGACTCTTTCTTTGTATTTTCATTTCCATAACTAAAGAAAAGAGAGAAAATAATATACCTCACCTCCTAGCTATGTTTTCTCCCGTATTCGGTTTCCAAGGATATACCATGTGTTAATTTGTGTGTGAATGGTGTGTTCTTTTTCTCATTCCTTTCATTTTCGTATTTCAATTATTTCATAAATTCAAGCAAAGCTAGTAATTAATTAATCTAGGATCTAAGGAAAATTAGTTTGCATAGTTTAAGATTTCAAAATATTGTAACATTTGTTGTGACAAACTATACTAGTGGAATATCCATGACAATTTACAGATCATGTTGGTATCAAAGCAGTTTCTTTTGGGATAATTGTGGAAAGTTGTAGGATATAGGAATTGGCTTAAAGAAAAAGTTACAAAACCCTAGCCATGGAAGATGAGTCTATTCAAAACACCCCTCGCGATCCAGCAGAAGAGATATTTGCAAGGCTGGAAGAGAAAGTCGTTGATATCTCTCTTAATATGACCCTCTTCATGGTGGCTCTAGCAAACAAGCATAACCATTTATGGAGGCTAGAGGCTCTAAATAAGAGATCATATCAAAGGGGAAACTAGGAGATAATGAACACCCAGAAAAGAAGTCAAGGAAAGAGCGTGAGAAAGAGTGGCCAAGTTCTAATGCCATTACCCCTTTGTAGTCGTTATTTAAATTGCAAGAAAAAGTGGATATCAAGCCATATCAAGGTAAGATAGATGAAATCAAGTTGAATTGTTGGTTGCAATAGTTATAGGTCTATTTAAGTGTCCATCGTAGGGAGTAAGAGAAGAATACTTCACCTCATTAATCCCTAGTTATACCCTATTTGGTATGTACAATACCAATATATATGTTGGCATCACTTCAAGCAAAGGAAAGAGAAGAGTGTGAAAGAGTATACTACCAAAATAAGGAATATGTATATCATGTTGGGAATATCTCCCAAGAACCCATATGTACTCCTCAAGTATATGGGGGGTCTACACATACATTTCCAAAAGAAAGTGATGATCTTCAAGCCTAGGATAGTTGATGAGGCATGTGTGAAAGCACAATATCTAGAAAATATAGGCCATAAGAAAATAGTTTATGTGAATCATGAGATCCACAATCTTTGCCATGAGGTAGGGATTCAATTGCAGCATATAGTTCCCTATACTCTGCAGCAAAATGGAGTTGTTGAGTGGAAAAAACGATCTCTAAAAGAGATGGCATCTTGCATGTTGCATGCAAAGTCACTACCACCAAGACTATGGGCCAAAGCACTTAACTGTGCAACATACATCCAAAACAAATCTCCCCATAGATCTATCAAGGATAAGACACCCTACAAGGCTTAGAGTGGCCTCAAACCGAAAGTGACCCACTTTCACATTTTTGGTTCTCGTGCATGGGCCCGAATTCCCTCTGAAAAGAGGAAGGCACTTGATCCACAAAGCATTGAGTGAAGTTTTGTTGGATACCCTAACGGTGTGAAGGGATATCATCTTATTGATATTTCCTCGGACCGGTTCATCATTGAGTGTAGTGTCCAATTTGAGGAAAGTGTCTCACATGTACCTCAACAGCCGCATGCAGACACCTTCACTCTTCCACCTATCCAAGATGATGAGCATGCACATGCCGAATCTTATTCAGACGAGAGTTATGATTCAGAGGACTCAAATGATTTAGATTCAGATTCAGAGTCAGTACATTTGGATGCAGAGTCATAGCATCTAGATGTAGTTGCAGAGCCAGAGCAGAGGCCCAAGTGGGCACATACTACTCTTCAGGATGCAGGGGATCTCGTCGGTGATCCAACCGATACTAGGAGGACTCGATCTGATTTCGAGGAGCCTCCCATTGCACTCACTGCCACTGAACCATTGCCTTCAAGGCATATTTTCTTGGTTTAGTCTTCAGATCCACAGTCTTATGGCGAGGCTGCTGGAAATCCCTTTTGGGAATTGCCATGCAGGAGGAGTACAACTCCCTCCTCGAGAACCAGACTTGGGATCTGGTTCCCCTTCCTTCTGAGAGGAAACTTGTCAGATGTAGATGGGTCTATAGGAACAAGAGCACAACGGATGGACAAATCAGTAGATACAAGGCCAGGCTTGTCGCCAAAGGATTTCAACAGGTTCATGGTATTGACTATGATGAGACCTTCGCTCCAGTAGTAAAGATGGATTCCATACGATTGGTACTTGCCATTGCAGCAACCAAGAGATGGTAAGTCCATCATATGGATGTGAAGAATTCATTTCTTCATGGTGATCTCTTTGAGGAGATCTACATGGAGCAGCCCCAAGGATTTATGCATGACTCATCTTTGGTATGTCGACTAAAGAAGTCACTTTATGGCCTCAAGTAGGCTCCGAGGGCATGGTATGCCAAGATGGACTCCTACTTGTTGTCACAAAACTTTGTATGTTGTAAATCAAGCCCGAATGTATACATGCTCAGGATGATTGATTCACTTCTACTTTTAGTTTTGTATGTCGATGATTTGTTGATCACCGGTTGCTCGACTTCAATGATTGTTGTAGTCAAGAGGATTCTTCATGACAGGTTTTTGATGACGGACATGGGTCCGCTACACTTCTTCCTTGGAATTGAGATCAGTCAGGATGCATCAGGAATCAAACTGTCTCAAGCCAAGTATGCATGAGATCTCCTTGAGATATTTCACATGACAGACTGCAAGTCTTCTCTGACTCCTTTCCTATCAGGATTCAAACTTGAGGATGGTGGGGAGACTCCATTGGTTGATAGCACACTATACAGATAGCTAGTGGGGAGCTTGTTGTATCTCACACACTCCATACCATACCTCTCATATGTAGTTGGCGCAGCTTCTAGGTTCATGCAGGAGCCGCATGAGCTACATTGGAAATCTGCAAAGTGTATCCTTCAATACGTATAGGGCACCATCACCTTTGGGATTAATTATGCAACAAAATATACATTAGATCTCATTGGGTTTATTGATTTCGACTGGGTTGGCGATAACATTGATCACAAGTCCACATATGGCTACTCACTCAGTCTTAGTTCCGGGCCTATCTGTTGGTCAAGCAAGAAGCAAGCTTCCATTTCTCTATCTTTAGCCAAGGCAGAGTACAGAAGGTTAGTTAACATAACCATTCAGACTATGTGGCTACAACATTTTCTCACTAAGTTGGGCATTCAGTTTCATCGACCGATCGTCATCTAGTGTGACAACCAGACCACTCTAAATTTCTGTAGAGATCCAGTTCAGAGGCAGCGGACGAAGCACATCAATATACACATGCACTACATCTGGTAATTAGTACACGAGGAGATCATCGACTTACAGTTATGTCCTTCAGCAGAAAAGACGACAATTTCACCGAGACCTTCACTGAGAAAAAATTCCATTCTCTGCGAGGTCGTCTTGGAGTGAAGGACACAATTGCCTAGCAATTATAGTTCTTCTTTTTACATACACTATACCTTGAGGGGGGGTTTTCCCATGAGGTTTTCCCTCTTTCCTCACTTTATTTTCAGTGTATCTTTTGTACTTGGGTACCTAACATGGCCTCATTGCCGAGACCCAATCTTTATTTTCACCATAGTGATGTTCAGGGGGGGTGTTGGAGTT
>ML788515.1:275766-286204 GCA_009831015.1 Picea engelmannii | reverse complement strand
ATATATATATATATATATATATATATATATATATATATATATATATATCAAAATGAGATCCATCAAAGCACAAAGTATGGGGCCTCTTAGCCCCCAAAAGTCATATAATGGTATACATGTACAAAATTGTGTACATAATATGTCTAGGCTTGAGGCTGGTGCACCCTATCATAACAAACTACAACATTTGTTAAATGCCGAAATAATGAGACCCATGGCTTGGGTACTCCTATGACATGTCGTTGCATGACAACAGGGAGGTCGTTAATAGTCTCCATAGGAACATTGTGCATGAGGGCATCAAATTTTTGGCCCACACTATGAAAAGTATTTGTTGCATATTTTCTCATTCCTTCCTCCTCTCTACCTTTCCAACTATGTAGCGGGACATTGGTCGATCTCACGGGTGCTCTGTCTACATAGAAGGAAGGTACTTGTTAGTATTTTGGATCTCACAAAAAGATAATTTGTTATATTTTCTAAAAATTAACATTAGATAACACAAAATTGAAAGTTTTCCTATGTCTCGAGGCTCGTCTCCTACAAGAATGATGACATCTGGATCATTGATTAATTCGATACCCGCATATGGGTAGTCCTCGATAAACAGAGTTCATTGCTCCCACTAACCAAAGAAGTCATCATCAAAGGGATTGGACATTATTCCACCTCCTAAATGAGCTATGAGCTTGGTCCGAAGGACCATGGCTGGACATGGTCACAAGTGTCCTCGTATCTGTGTACGCGAGCTCATCATGGGCACCCGCTCAAAGAAGAAAGTACACAGGACACTTCTGAAGCAGAAGTTCTTGTCCTTCCTAAGCTTGCATTCTGTTAACTGTTCTTTCATATTGTTCATCATATTCATACTCCAGTCATACATCGTAGGGCGTAGGAATTAAACCCCATAACCCATTTGTGGTCTTGATGCCAAGTGTAAAGAGTTGGATCCCAAGATCCAAACCAAGGTGAATATAATGACTTGGAGGCTCAAGTTGGTTATTTTTTTTAATTGGAAATTGCGAGCCACTATTCTCGTTATTGGCGATGCAGTACTCATTGATAAAATCATTGATACTCTGGCCTCCTCCCCAATTTTGGAAGTTTGGTACTTCCCCTCTCCTCAATAAGCCGATAATGAAGTAAATAAATTCGACCGTGATGGTCAAAGACTGTTTGGCGAGCATGATTTCCTCTGCATCTGGGTTCCAATAGTCAATTAGGAGATTTGTTAATCTCCTTTTTTCTCTCATGCCTCCAACTTGAAAGAGTTTGCACATGCCGCAAACACACAGAGTTTTCTTGGCCTCATCATTATCAAACATCGCTCGATATACCTCCTCATGTTCACATTCTCTCTAGAGGATGGACATCCTATCATTTTCCAAAGAGTTTTGAGTTAGTTTTTTGTTTTTCAAATTCCTTTCTGTGCATCTACACCTTTTCTTTAGAACAATCACGAATATTCGCGATTGGTGTTTCTACCAGCTATGAATATCCATGGGTTTCCTTAAGGATTCCCACCAATGCACAGATACAAGTTTTTAAAAGCAACTTTGAGCTTGATTTTTTGAACAAATGGAAAAAATAAATATTTGAAATGAAAGATAAGGATGAACTACTTACTTGTTATGGGTGGAAAGTGGTGGAGTTACTCCAAGCTCCACATTTTCATGATTTTTCTCTCTAAAGGTTTTGGCCAATTTAGTAATTTTTTAGCTGAAATGGTAAAAATAGAATGGTAATTGGGTAATTATAACAAATTTAATTAAAATTTTGAAAACCCACTTTTTAAAGTTTCCTGATTTTCTCCAAATTTTCAACTAATGATGAAATTTCATAGCATTATCTTTGTTGTTTCAGGTCTTAAGACTTTTTCTCCAGTACTTTTATTGGCCGAGTCTTTTACAAGACTCTGGGTGGGTAATGTGTTCATAATTGGCATTTAGGTTAGGGTGCCTTTCACTCGAGCTATTCCATTCTCAGTTACCATTATCGTCTAAACCTAGGGTCAACCCCATCAACGAATGGTGAAACCTTTGTCTCTACTTAAAACATCGTTCGATTGATGGTAAATCCTACCTTCCATGTGTCCTCTAGTTTAGAATATTTTTGCATTGTGGTGCTCAAGCTGCAAGTCCATTTCTAGGCTTGAGGGTCCTGTTTAGTCCTGCCATGAGTTTGCGTTTGAACTTCATACTTCTTACTTGTTCTCATTCTAGCCATTTCCTGTGGGACCCCTATCTCATATGTTGCCATCTCACAGAAATTGGTACTTGCAAAGGATCAACTTGTTCATTCTCTTCATTGCAGATATCCTATGTTCTTGATCTTGAGACATAGCTCCACTGTGTATATTTTCATGGCTATGATCCTCTTTGACATGGATCCAATGTGTATTCTTCGTGACCATGCTTGTTACTCCATATTTATCACATGGATTCATTGTGTATTGTTCATGGCCATGGAAATTAGTCATAATTTCATATGTACCATGGATCCACAGTGTATTTTCTTTGGCATCCATGCTTTATCACTCCTGAGCATGGGTATCCCAACTTGGGAAACAAAAATCTTTCTTTATCTTTACTAACGGTTACCAATTTTTGGATTAGTTGTTCGAGAACCTCTGTGGATATTTCGATGCATCCTTTCCTCTCAGAGTTCATAATGTATTTCGACCATCGTTTTTCCCTTCTGACCTCACACAGTAGGGGGCATTTGTTATAGCACAAAATGTCACACCTATGCTTTTGTGTCATGGCCTAACCCTTTTCCAATGCTTGCTAGAATTTTCCCTAAAATTCACCTCCAAAATCATCTTAAAAACATGACTTAATAGCATATCTGTGGGTTTCCCTAGTGTAACACGTGGAAATCCACGCCTTTCCTCACTGCAACCCACAAATGCCCTCATTTTTGGTGAAAAATAAAATAATTATGTGGTTTCAGGCGAGTTTTTCGGTTGGGCTCCTTTCCCAATGACACTTTCCTGTACACAACGAAATCCAACTCCCCAAACCTCTTTGGGAAGATAAAAGACAACCATAGAGGGATAAATATGAGAACACAAGTCCCTTGGTGAAAATTTATGCTACCAACATCTAGCAAGCCTCTTTTCCCTATATTCTCTTAGCAACATCCCCTTTAATCTAGAAACTTCTTTTCCAGAGCTTCTTTCTCCTTTTATATGACTATAGGGTGTCCCCTTATCCCTATCTAAGTCACTGAGAGAAGTCTTTATTGGTTGAGTTGATGCTTGAAGATTCTTAGAGGAACCCATACAGTTGGATTCAAGACAGTGCCTAAGGTTGGACAAGGTTGTAACTTACCTTTTCCACTTGTTTGTAATAAAAGAGCTTGTTTTCCCCCAAATTTGTCTTCATTGTACATTCACTTATATGCTTAATTTGAATATGAAATATTACATGCACATGTTTATGATCGTATAACTACTTTCATCGCAGCCTTAGTTTTGTATCTATATTGGAGGTTAATTCCAACGGAAGATCAAGAGTTCTTCGATGAATTGGAGCAGGGATCGACATCAAACGGGAGAACAAGGTGAACCTTCTTTTCTCCTTGCTATCCCTACATTCTCCTAAATAAAGTAGTTATTTTCTTTGATTTTTATATGTTTATTAATGTGGGGAGACAATTATCTCTTTCACTTGGTCTTTCTCTATTTTGATTACGACCCACGATCATAGGGGGAAAATCCCTTAATCATGGATGGAAGCTCAAGATAGATCTCGAAAATATGGATACCATCATAAAATGGACAATTCTTACTAATGTCACTAAATTTAGGAGCTTTATTGGGGAAATATAGTACCTATGTAAGTTCATATCATATTTTTCATCAGTAGATGCACCACTCCACGTCATAACAATGAGTAGTACGAGTTTCCAATGGGGAAAGAATCAACAGAAAGATTTCAATGAGCTAAAACAAAATATCAGTCAAGAACTAGTTCTCACATTTCCTAACTTGTAATATCCCTTCAAAGTGGAGATAGATGCAAATGGGTATTTTATGGGAGAATTTTTGATGCAAGACAATATGCTATCATTCCAATATGTTTCATGGAGGAGTTTTTAACTACCCTACATATGATAAGGAACTATATGCCCTGGTTCAAGCTATTAATAAGTGGAAGCACTATCTGATGGGAAAGGAAATCATTATCCATAGAGATCACCATCCACTATAATATTTGTAGGCCCAAGACATTACAAGTGGATGGGGATTTTGCAACAATTGCATCTAGTCATCAAGTATAAGAAGGGAAACACTAATGAGTTGGTATACATGCTTTCAAGGCCACCCACATCCAAGATTACAACCTTGGGAACTCTTATTCACATGGATCATTTTACTCATCATGCATACAAAGAGGCATACACAAAATATGAGGACTTCAAGGAGGTGTTTCAATATCTACAAGGCCAAATTCATGTAGAATAAGGTGACAATAATACTAACTATCATCTCCATGATGGGTTACTCTACTAGACAAGCTCTATGTTCCTAAAGGTGAAATATTGTAGCTTATTAGAGAGACTTACAACTCCAAGGTTGTAAGGCATTTTGTTGTCAGGAAGATAATTGCTAACTTACAAAGGTATGTGTATTAGCTTATAATGCAAGAATATGTAGCTTATATATTATAGGATGCATGCTTTGTTGTACCAACAAGACTAGTAACATGAAGCAAGGTCTATACCATCCTTTACCTATACCCACTCAAACTTTGGAAATCATTTCCATGGATTTTGTGGGTGGTTTTCCAAAAACAAGGAAGGGACATGACTATTTGTTTATGGTAGTTGATAGGTTAAACAAGATGTGCATTATTAATCCTTGTAAAAAGACCATCAAAGGACAAGAAGTAGAAAACATGTTCTTTGAATAGGTTTGGATTCACTTTAGGATACCAAGGAGCATCATCTCAAACAAGGATACCAAATTTCCTTGTTCCTTTTGGACTACACTTTGGGAGAAGATGGACATGAAGTTGAAGAGATATATAACTTTCCATACATAGACAGATGGGAATATAGAAGTAGTCAATGGTATTTTGGTGCACCTTTTGATGGTTACAATCAAAAGCATCTGAAGAACTGGGATGGAAATATGATCTATATTCAACACTCTTATAACAAATAAGTCTACACTTCTATTGGTAAGTCCCCTTTTGAAACTTCCTTTAGGTATTTTTCACCTTCTCCTTTGGATGTTGTATACGGATAGTAAGGAGTGAGGGAGGACATCACAGAAGAAGAATTGAAATAATAATTAAAAATAAATAAATAGATATATCCATTTTAAAGTACAAGAGACATTTAAAAAGTCAAAGGAAAAGTATAAGGTCATACATGATCAACACAAAACCAAAAAATTGTTCAAAGTGGGAAACAAATTTTGGTAACAATTGAATAAGGAAATACTACAGGGTGATGATAACAATATCAAGGCTCTACAATATGACCCTTATTGGGTATTAGAGAAGGTGGGCGAAAATGCCTACAAACTTAGTCTACCCCCATATATGCACATTTACTCAGTAGTGAATGTGGAGAATTTGAAACTCTATGAGGCTTCCATGTTGGATCAGGAGGAGGAGCAGGTCCTACCTACCATAGATGACTTAGCACTAGATTCTTAGGTAGAATTGGCAGAAGACAAAATTTTTCATAGGAGGTCCAAAAATACAACACAAGGGTAGCTTGACCTTTGGAAAATTTGGTTGAAAGGACAACTTCTAGGCAAAGAAAAATGGTACTCCAGGGTGAAGGTAGAGGAAATTTTTACTCACCTCTTTCAGTAAACATTTGGGAGACAAAAATCCTCCCTAAATGGGAAGGTATGATCTGGATTGGATCATCATATAATTATTCATCTATCTTGGTACTTTATGGGTGGAAACAAATGGAGGAACTGACTTGAATGACCATTTTAGTGGTAGGTCCTAGTTTGGAAAATTGGGTTCAAGAACCATTTTGAGGCATTAAATGGTGTTTTCTAGGGTTGTATTGTATGGAAATTATGTGTATAACCTCAACGTTTATCTACACATCAAGACCTTTCCAAAAGTGTGAAAAACACCTTAATTTATGCTCGTATGTGAAATTTGTGCCTCTCACAAGTTGACCTACCTTGTTGACCACCATGGTATGAGTGGATGCCATGTCAACCCCCATTACTCATACATATGGGGTTAGCCACATGTGTACTTTAAAAAATATTCTAGAAGGTCCAAACCTTATCACTAATTGAAAGTTGAGGAAGTCAAAACCCTAAACCTAGATGTCTATCAGGCTATGTTAAATATCATGCCACTAGGGGGAGAAAGGGGTTCCATTATTTAGCATTGTATTTGTTCCATAGTTGAGTAGAGCATATAAGAGTGGTATTTTGAGAGCATAACAGAGGAGGAAAATATTTTTTAGCAGCCATACAGGCCATAGTGTCAAAGGAAACTCCATGATGAGTGTCCTCTTTCTTTGTATTTGCATTTTCATAATTGAAGAAAAGATAGTAGAGCATAGGCCTCACCTTCTAGCTAGGTTTTATCCTGTATTGGGTTTCCTAGGATATATCTTGTGTTTATTTGTGTGTGGATGGCATTTTATTTTGCTCATTTCCTTCATTTTCATATTTCAGTTATTTCATAAATTCAAGTAAAGCTAGTAATTAATTAATCTGGGATCTAAGAAAACATAGTTTGCAGAGTCCAATATTTCATAATATTATAAGATCTCTTGTGACGAACTGTACCATTGGAATATCCATGGTATTTTGCATGTCATTTGTGGACAAATACAAATTGGGTATTTTCTAGATTCAGGAGTCTATGGGTGAGGGTGTTAGGTTGATTACTAATCTTTTCAAAATTTTTGGTGATTGGGATTTTTCTTCAGTGAACTCCATAGGTAGGTCAAAAGGCCTAACCTCTGCTTGGAATAAAATTCTACTGTTCAAAAATAATAATACATATTATTTTGCATTAGGTATTGGAACTATTACTTTTTCCTAGGAGACATTGTAATAATTTAGATTGTTAAATTTTTATGGTCGTTATTCAACCTGAATGAAGTATTGAGATTCTATCTTCACAAGATGTTTCTTTAGATAAGAGTCTTTGATTGTCGGGGGAAATTTAAATTTAAATTTTTGGATTTTAGAGGTATGGGGGGAGAAGCCAAGCACATATTTTCTCTCTGGTTATTTTTTATGGAAGTTGGATGATTTGTGGTTGTATGCCATAGAACCAATCAATATTCAACCTACATGGGAGAATATGCATGTTGGTGTTGGAAGGGGGCCAAAAAATCTTGATTGATTCTTAGTCAATGATGATTTTTTGAATGATTTTATCATTCTAGACATTGGATTGGAGAAGAATTTGGATTAGACCATATGTTGGTCCCATTGGAAATTACAAAGTTAGGACATAATCCCCTCAACCCATTTAAATTTATTCCAACTTGTTGTAGTGTGAGGACTATGTTGAAAATATTAAGGAGGATTGGATTCATGTGGATGTGGACACTAGATTTTGTTGAAATATTGTAACTTTGAAGAATATTCTAATTATATTTGAGTTATTATCTTATAGATCAAATCCCTTCTTGTGGATTGATCATGTCAGTTCTTGTATAATATCAAATCCCATTTTGTGGATTGGTTAAACCATATTTATATGGTGGTATTTGTAAAGTCGTCCCCTAGTGTTTATAAAGTGGTTTTAACCACTTCTAGAAGAAGTCAACCCTACCATGTGAAGAGACATAACCCTAGTGCCTCCTCAACTAGTATTTATATGCGAGGATGGTGCATCACTTACACACTCATACTCACTCATCTAGTGCACATATATTGAAGGTAGTTGTAGTTGCAGGAGGAAGGAGAAGAGAGGCACATGCTCAGTATTAGTTTATTCTTGGTGTTTTGGTCTTAGTCTTGGCATTGTATTGGAAATCTATTATTGAGGAAGTATTTTCTATGTTTTCTCCCCCGTGAGTGTTTCCCAGGATAAAATGTTGTGTACCTTGTGATTGTGTTTCTTTCAGTGATCATCTTTATGTTTTTGTTTTGGAAATGCATTGAATGCTCATGTAATTTGGAAATAACCTAATAACAACAGTAAAAACTAACATATTTATCAAGTTAAACATTGGATTCGAGAAGGAGGTGAATTAGACCATATGTTTCTCATGTTGGAAATTGCAAATTTATTTCATAATCCCTTAAAGCCATTTAAATTTAATTCCAACTAGTTGGAGTGTGAGTATGTGGAAAAGATTAAGGAGGGCTTGATTCATGTGGATGTGGACTCCAAGCTATCTGTTTTGCTTCAATTTCAAAGGAATATCAAATTTGTAAAGTTTCATAGGAATCTCAAATAAATAAACAAAATCTTAGTTGAACGGGCTCACCAAAAAAGGATAACAAATGATTAGACCCTCACAAATGTGAAGCATGTTTGAAGGGTATCTATGTTGGTAATTTGGCGGGTTTTCTTGATGAGGATTTTAAACAAGAGGGAAAAGAATTGGAAGGTTGATCTAAAATTGAAGAAGACTTGAAAAACTTGAATAAATATTGCAAGTGAAAAGTTATGTGTTTAAAGCAACCGGATCAATTTGCAACACATAATTAAGGATTACTTATGTAGAAATACACATAGACAGCAGCATAAAAACATTGAACATCAGACATAAACACAGAAACTTGATAAAGGAGTTCACCCCACTCCGGGTTACATCTCCTGGTCCAGCTTCCAATGGATCATTATTATTAAATTTCTCAAAGTGCTCAAAAACATGCCTTACAATGCTCAAAATGACAAACTGACTGCTCCAATGGCTCCGCAACGTCCCAAAACCCCTGTCTGGGCTCTTTCGGCACCTGAAACGGTCGAAAAATGAAGAAGATAGCCTTCTTGAAATCTCCCTCTTCAACTTTGCTGTCTCTGGTTCTACAAATCGCACCCTTCTGCTTCAAACCTGGCTCACACGCTTATTTAAGCATAAAAACTTGGCACCGGGCGCAACCGTGCCAACGGTGCAAACCGTAGGACGGTTAAGGCGCTTCCAGCCCCTAACCGTCTTGGCACTCGGTCATATTGCTCATGCGACCGCACGTTTGGTTACAAAGTGGTTAAGTTGGTTTGAAAACCGTAAAACGGATTCCCGCGCTTCGGGCCACGGGCATGTGGCATACCACATATAACCAAGGGTTAAAAATCCCCACGCCCACAATATAATACACCGGTTATATATCCCCGCGCGCGTTTTTATTACAATGGCAAACCATAGCATATAAGTTATGCAATGAAAATTTGCGCACAATACACAATATGCAACGGTTACATATAAAATAAACGATCGGTCGGGGCTAGGCCCCGGCCTGCCCCCCGTCCGTATAATACAACGACCAACTTTAAATGTAAGTGCATTGGGATATGAAACAAGGAACATTGGCGGGAATATTGGCTAGCGGAGTGTTACAAAGGCTTTGTTGTTGGGGGAGGTCTGGGGGTCGAACCCCGCGACCTCCATATCATTTTACATATATACAACCATATAAACCAATTGCATAGTGACACATGGCGCCAATGGGTTGGGCCACGTGTCCACACTTTATTGGCTGCAAATGACACGTGTCAACACCCCATTGGGCAACCACCATCCAATAAAAATATGCCACGTCATCAAACTGCCATGTCATCATGATGGTACGGCCCTTCCATGTGGCCGTACGGACTGTACGGACAGGTACAATCAACATTCCAAGTTTTTGTCTGTTTGGCTTGGCGGACAGATCGCGATATCTCCTCCATACGGACTCCGTTTTTGAAAGTAAATATACCGCCGGAATAAGGAAGACGAGACGGACGCAATGGCACTATTTTTGTCACATTCCGAGCACTTTGAAAATTGAGAAAAATTTGATCCCCTGATCACACCTCCCCATTGGGAAGCTTTTGGACCTCCAAAATACTATCTCAGTCTATGTGAAGATGAGGGTATAGTTTCCTCACCCGTCCAACCTCAATCCACTTGGCCTTGCTTGGATTTGTCCCTTTAAGACTAACTCGCAAATACTCCACATTTCCTCGCTTCGAAGTTCGCATCCTCCTGTCAAGTATGGTGTCTTCCTGCAGTTCTGTTAGATACTCTGGCGAAAAATCATCTATGGAAGGAATCTGAATATGCTCTCCTTGATCATCGATCAACAGAGGCTCATACAACTTCAAATTCTCAACATTAACAACTACATACATCTACATATATGGAGGCAAATCTAAACGAAAAACATTGTTACCAATCTTGCCGACAATTTTGAAGGGACCATATCGAATTGGTTTCAACTTTTTACCTTCTCCTTTAAGCCTCTCCTTGCTGATGTAAAGCCACACTTCATCACCAA
>ML788515.1:244321-272047 GCA_009831015.1 Picea engelmannii | reverse complement strand
TTCTCCTCGTGTGAGTTTCAACCTTGTGAGCATCAGAAACAAAACTTGCAAAACAATCAAGTCTTCAAAACCAGTGCTCTGATACCAACTTGATCTAAAATTGAAGAAGACTTGAAAAACTTGAATAAATATTGCAAGTGAAAAGTTATGTGTTTAAAGCAACCAGATCAATTTGCAACACATAATTAAGGATTACTTATGTAGAAATACACATAGACAACAGCATAAAAACATTGAACATCAAACATAAACACAACAACTTGATAAAGGAGTTCACCCCACTCCGGGTTACATCTCCTGGTCCAACGTCCAATGGATCATTATTATTAAATTGCTCAAAGTGCTAAAAAACATGCCTTACAATGCTCAAAATGACAAACTGACTGCTCCAATGGCTCCGCAACGTCCCAAAACCCCTGTCTGGAATCTTTCGGCACCTGAAACGGTCGAAAAATGAAGAAGATAGCCTTCTTGAAATCTCCCTCTTCAACTTTGTTGTCTCTGGTTCTACAAATCACACCCTTCTGCTTCAAACCTGGCTCACACGCTTATTTAAGCGTAAAAACTTGGCACCGGGCGCAACCGTCCCAACGGTGCAAACCGTAGGACGGTTAAGGCACCTCCAGCCCCTAACCGGCTCGACACTCGATCATATTGCTCATGCGACCGCGCGTTTGGTTACAAAGTGGTTAAGTTGGTTTGAAAAACATAAAATGGATTCCCGCGCTCCGGGCCACGGGCATGTGGCATACCACATATAACCAAGGGTTAAAAAAACCCTGTGCCCACAATATAATACACCGGTTATATATCCCCGCGCGCGTTTTTATTACAATGGAAAACCATAGCATATAAGTTATGCGATTAAAAATCACGCACAATACACAATATGCAACAGTTACATATAAAATAAACGATGGGTCGGGGCTAGGCCCCGGCCCGCCCCCCGTCCGTATAATACAACGACCAACTTTAAATGTAAGTGCATTGGGATATGAAACAAGGAACATTGGCGGGAATATTGGCTAGCGGAGTGTTACAAAGGCTTTTTTGTTGGGGGAGGTCCGGGGGTCGAACCCCGCGGCCTCCATATCATTTTACATATATACAACCATATAAACCAATCGCATAGTGACATGTGGCACCAATGGGTTGGGCCACGTGTCTGCACTTTATTGGCTACAAATGACATGTGTCAACACCCCATTGGGCAACCACCATCCAATAAAAATATGCCATGTCATCAAACTACCATGTCATCATGATGGTACGGCCCTGCCACATGGCCGTACGGACTGTAGGGACAGGTACAGTCAACATTCCAAATTTTTGCCTGTTTGGCTTGGCGGACAGATCGCGATATCTCCTCCATACAGACTCTGTTTGCGAAAGTAAATATACCACTGGAATCAGGAAGACGATACGGGCACAATGGCACTGTTTTCGTCGCATTCCGAGCACTTTGAAAATTGAGCAAAATTTGATCCCCTGATCAAAGGTAGGTGTAGACATATTTTTACTAATAAAGAGGTCGATAGGAGACTCAAGAGTTGGGTGATATGGTAGGAGAAATGGGACAACAACACTAAGTTATTTCACATATTTGAAAATCATCGTAATAACATTAAGACAATATGGTAGATGAATAATCACGAAGGTTTGATGACTACTTTCTTAAATGACTTTGCCAAGATAGGTCTCGATAATTTCAAGTAGATTTACACGTAGAAGAGCAAGGTGACTATTGTAGAGGTAGTTCAAATGACATGATATTACTTTCCTATATTTGTTAATGTTATAGAAATTTTTTCCTCACCCCATGCAACTTGCTCAAAGGGCCTTTCCATTTCCCTATGCAGACTTGAAGTCCCCTTTTTCACTTCCCAGAGCCAAAAAATTATATTTTTCCACATATACGCACCCTACAAGTTAGAAAACTTGCGTATACGTAGGTTGCACCACTACATCCCATGCACATCGAGTTTGGTGCTCAAAATTAAAAATTGTGTCGGGTTTCCATGTCATGTCACAAGATCCATGATCCTTGACCTTCCATATACTGGAAACGTTCTGACTCAACCCTTCAGTTCCATTTGAAGGATATAAATTGGGCCATATCCAAACCATGGAAGAGGAGAGAATTCAAATTTTGAGAGCAAAGATACTGTGGAGAAATTTTCACTTCACATTGAGTCTGCATCCCTTTGTCCTTTAAAGTCTAAACACATTGTTCATCCCCCAAGCTCTTCCCTTGTTGATGGAGAATCTCATTGTCTCTCTTATATGAGATTTCATTTGGTGGAGGATTGAAGTGGTGGAGGCCTAGTTGGAAGGGACTTATTTTCTCAGTTCTAAGACATGCTGACACATAAGTTTGTCACTTATACAGTTATATTGATCATTTTTTAATATAAATACTCTTTTCTCGTCCAATTGATATCTTGCAAATATTTGAATTATTATTCCATGGGTGTATTTGTTATGAATGTTAATGGATTATGCTATTACATGTGCTAACATTATATATTATCACCATATGTTTATGTATCTTGGTTGTTGAGGACAAGTTGTAGGTCTAAAGCTTTGAGTTTCATGCTCAACAGTGGTCTTAATTGAACGTCCAGATGATGTAGGATATTTATCTTGTCTTGTTAGCATTTTCATTTATATAGCATACTTGGGATTAGAGTTGATTTTTGCAGTCATTCTGTCTATTGTGGTTTTCCCCATGCCATAGAGTGATTTTCCTCATAACAGAATTGGCAACTCCACTAGGGAATGAATCTTCCATTTTAGAGTTTGGAGTGTTTTTTTGCTTGACTTGCTCTATGTTATCTTGAGTTCCCTTGTCGCATGATTGCTTGACAGCCTATTTTTACTTTTCATCTGATTTTCTTGTCTTAACCCTTTCCCAGATAGTGTTTTACTACATATATGTGGGTTTTCCCTTGACATATGTGCACATACGTGAGTTGTCATTCTATAGGGTGTGTACATACGCGAATTTCTCTAAAACAGTCGCGTACATCAACTTTTTAAGATTATTTGTTGAGTTTGTTGTTTGTTGGGTGAATTTTGATGGTTTTTGAGTCTTCTTGGGTCTCTATCCTAATTGTTGAGTGCTTGTAGAGTGATAGGAAACCTTTTTATTGTTGAATTTTTGGGCGATTTTCTTTCTCATCATCTTTTTCTTTGGTTGTCCTTGCATCTTGGTATGATTTCTTTCTTCTTGGTATCTTTTTTGGCTTGTCTATGTTTTCTTGCAGTAGGGTATGTACATCAAGCTGCTATTTAGTCCTTTCATTTTCATTTCTTTATATTGAAAATACAAAAATATACATTTTTCATTTTGGAATTTTCTCTTTTGGTTGTTTAGTATTGATATTGACATATATGGAAAGATTTAATCTTATTGAAATTGCAGAGTTGAATTGAAAGTTGCATTTTTGAAAGCTTATCATCTTTTGAGAATTTAAGATTAGGACTTAGCATTATATTCATATTCATTTCTTTGATTTGTTGAGTCATAACATCATCAGTTTCACAACCACATCTTTTGAGTAAACAAAGCCATTAAAAGTAACGTTGATTAATTAAAATTGATTAGAAACGATTTTGTTTTTAAGAGTACACAAACAAGCATAGGATATAGGGCCTTGGAATAGGATTTTGTGAGTAAATTTCTCCAAGGCTATTAAACTCAACATATGTGTCTAACCAGGGAGTGGTGAAATCCATTGTTTAATTAGTGACGTCGGGATGCTCCTCTCACATCGGAGTTAAGAACGAGGTCATGCGAAGTTGGTTGCAGAGATAGCCCTCTAATACCTTCTTAGAGTCAGAGATATTTCTAGAGACCTATTCGTATTTGGGGGTATTTCTAGTACCTTTACCTCCCTAAGAGGCGGTGCTTTCAAGATTTCAGGCTTTGTTACCTTGCCCATACGATGGATTGTTCTCTTGCGCATTGGTTATATAGTGGTGGACTTACTTGCTTGACATAGGTAACCATATAGGTTACTTGCAAGGGTTATTATGTAGGCACCCTGAGTTAGATAAGTTTCAGACAACACACAACCTTTATGGAGGATTGCCTCTCCGGGGGGATCTGAATGACTGCGTTGTTAATCCCATGAGGGATCTTATAACTGATTCTGATACCTCTGATCTTTTGAAGGGAGTCTCAGGCCCATCTTGGGCGAGGCATACCTACTCTAGTGAGGGAGGCTCCTTTTCAGCTACTATATCCTATTTGTGTACATTGGACGTTTTTCTTTACTTTGGTGTGCTCTTTTATTATTAGTTGGCCTTAGGATTTTGTATTGTGTTGTGAGTTTTCATTGCTATAGTTATTGGGGCCCCCATGACTCCCTCAGTTAGCACTACCTATCCCATGGTCTTTTCTCATTCCATGGGGATGAATCCTTTTGTATTTCCGAGTGGTATGTCGAATCATGATACTCATCCAACACCTTGGGCCTCTAATCATTTTTCTCTTGGTATACCAGACATGTCTTCACATTTTCCATCCTCTATCTTGTCTTCTTATGTGAATCCTAGTTTTGGGTCTGGGGGCATGATGCCTACTTATTCTCCCTTTTCGTTTGGTGGGACTCATATCCCTCAAGCAACTCTTGCGGTAGGAGGTTGGAATATTCCTTCATATGGATCCAATCCTATCTTCACTTTTCCAGGATAAAGTGCTCAAATGGGAGGTGATTCTACTTATTACATCTCATCCATCTATCCTTCTTCTATTATGTTGCTTCCTACAAACTCTTTTCCCATGGCAGACCTCCGTCTCTCCTTCGGTGTTTCATCCAAGGGGAGTCAATTTTATAGTATGGGAAACCCCCTTCATGAAGTTCCTTCATCTAGGGGAAACATATATCCTCACCTGAGTAACCCTTGTTATGTCTCTTTCTCTTTGCAAGAGGCTTCTTCGGTGATGATTCCCTTACAACCCTTTATGAATTAGTTTGGAGGAAGATATTATCCTACCGGATATGGACATGGTGTATACCAGAACCCTTCCTAGCCCGCAAACTCTCAAAACCAGTCTTTCTTGGAACCTTGGTCTCAAATGATGCAACAAGCATCCTCCAGTCATGTTGTAAGCACATGTCCAGTCACTATGAGTCATACTGAAATTATATCACCAACCTTAGCTAGTCATGTTGGAGATAGATCGACAACCTCTGCAAGTCAAGTTGAAGACATGCAACACACTCCTACAAGTCATGCTGGGGGAACAAGTCCAATCACTGCAATTCATATTATAATTGTATCACCAACCTCTTCTAGTCATGTTGGAGATAGGTCAACAACCTCTACAAGTCATGTTGAAGACATGAAACCAATCGTTGCAATTCATGTTGGGGGAACAACTCTAGTCACTACTAGTCACACTACACATACATCACCAACCTCTTCTAGTCATGTTGGGGATTCATCACTAACATCTGCTAGTCATGTTGGGGATTCATCACCAACCTTTGCTAGTCATTTTGGGGATTCATCAACAACCTCTGCAAGTCATGTTGAAAATCTGCTACTAGCCTCTACAAGTCATGCTAGAAGCATGTCACTAACCACTGCAAGTCATGCTGGGGGGATTAATATGATTGAGAAGCCTAGACATATAGGACTTAAGCCCAAGTTCCTTTGTAGACTTTGTAATGGAGGTCATTTAACTCGTATGTTCCCTGCTACTACCATGGTACAAGAAGCGTAGTCCTTGTCTGATAGCCCTTTGGGTTCTGAGTCATCTTTGGTTTCCCAACATTCTAATCCTTTTTTGGTTGATACAATAGTCATGTCAATGTAATCTTCAACTGATCCCACTCTTATTTTGGGGGGTGATGTGTCTCTTTACCATGTTTCCTCACATCCTGTACAACCAACGGTCGTGTTCATGCAATCTTCGGCCAACACCACTCCTATTTTGGGGAGTGATGCATCTCTTGACCATGTTGTTTTGCATCCTATTCAACCAATGGTTGAAGAAGTGGTCTTGTAGATGCAATATTCGGTCGATCCCACTCTTCTCTTAGAGAGTGACAAGTCTAAGTAAGTGGCATTTCCGATGAAATCTTCGGTCAATCCCACTCTTCTTTTGGGGGGTAATGTGTCTTTCGACCATGTCCTTAACATTTCTAGTTTTGTACCTTCTAAACAAGGGATCATTCCACTCTCTTCGAGTACGATCCCTCCAAGTCCTAGGATGGTTTCCTTTGATTGGAATGATCCTTTAGAGCCTCAAATTCCTTCTTCTACAACCTTCCAGATAAGGAGAATTCTTCGATATATTGTAAATAAGGTAACCTCTGTAAGTATTTTATCTTCCTCATCTTGGAAAGCTTTGTTTTTTCCCAAGCTTGTGTCAACTATTTATGAGTTTCTGACTTTCGACAAAATTACTGCACAGGAGTCCTGGCCTACCCCATGATATGTTTCTTAGAACAACATCTCTGAGTCTTAGTTAAGCTCTTTTCCGACTCTCTAAAAAAGTGAAAAGATTATCGAGTGAACTTGTCTCTTTCACACTCGTTAAATGGATTTGAAAAGACATATATTTGGTGTAAGTTTAACCCTTTATCGAACCAAGTAGACTGATTTTGAAAAAGGAACACTCTAGTCAACATTGGCTAGAAGAGTTATCCTAGGTATCATTTTATACTTTTTTGTGCCTAGGGGACTAAATTTACAAAAAAGGACATTCTTTGGAGTTAAATTTTAATTGCATTCCATTATCCTGCTTGCAGTATTGAGCCTATTGTCGGTTCCTGCTTTCTCATTATAATTTGCATCACTAGCCAAGCAGAGCCTTGTTTATATCCTTTGCAGGTTGACACCATGTACCCTAAGAGGAAACATTCCCCCGAGTGTCCACATCCTGCATGCACCTCCTTTCATTGAGCATAGGTATGTTCCACTGTTGGAACTAATTTCTTACTCGCGATACTTGTTTCCTCCATTGTATTATAGCATTCATTTTCCTATGAAAAAAAAAAAAAAAAACGGGTGAGAAAACAACATTATCTCATATTGGCTGTAGTCATGTCGCCTTTGAATAGAGCACAAAAGTTTTAGTCCACTTGTCATCCAAATTTTGGGTTTAGAATGACCTTAGGAATTTGATCTCGTTACTTAGAGTTTACTCCTCTAAATGGTTACTCTTCCAGTCCCTATGGAGAGTTTGATTGATGCCTCCTGCATCACAAAGTTTCATCATCAAGTCTATGATGTTGGAGTCCTCCATATGTATCATGATATTGTTCAAAGGATGTCCATAAGACTTTGTCATCCATTTATCTGAACTCTTGACTTTGCATGTCGGTCATACCCTTAATGTGTCTCAGAGTTACATGAATTTTTAGTCCTACTGTGCAACCTAGTCCTACTTTCATTATGGGTAGGTAACCTTGAACCCAACAGTCGACATCTCCTCATTGGTCACTGACTGGGGGGTTTCCCTTGTGCTCGAAGGAAATAAATATATTCACACATTGGGATTTATGAAGTGCCTTGGATGCCATTAGCCTTATTGGTAGTTTCCTCACCTTTGTCGGAAATTTTCCTTATTGGGTGCTATTCATTGGGTATTTTTCATGAAATACTTGCATATGGTGCATGTGAAAGACGCACGGGGTCATTGGTTCGTGAACATCCTCTTCTTCCAAGTTCCTACAAATCATCAAGCTATTTATTTATACCTCGTGTTGACTGATGAGAGATTCCTTAATGTTCTCATCTCAACAGATCTCCTTCCATTGACTTTAGCTCATCTATTCTGGAAAAAAGGCCTAGAGTCCTATAAGTACCTAGAGGCTTGCAGTCATCAGTGACAAGTTCTCCCGCCATCGACATTTGGGAATACATCAATGTCAAGTGATTGATGGATTCTTCAAGTGCTCGACCTCAACACCTTTATTCACACTTGTAAGAATGTACGTGGTGCCTTAATACCTACTTTCATTATCGGTGGGTTGTCTCGCATTTGTTAATGGTATACCTTAATGACCGGTAGTCAAATGAAGTCTCATTGTGTTCGACCTCAACTCCTCTATTCACATGATGTAGAATTGCACCTTTGGTGAATCGTGTAGAAGACTTGAAGACACCAGTTTATAGTAGAAGCTTTCTTGAGTTGTTGCTATCATTCATTGGACTAGTACCTATATGACTTCAGTGATCATGGGAGATAAGATTGTACTCCATTATATACAGATATCTTTATATTGATTTTGAGACTAATTTTCACTGGGCCTTGTTCATGACTATGACAACCTATCACATGTATCTACTTTGTATTGCCTATTCATGGCCATGAACAATTGTTTGGTATATTTCCACATGGATCTGCAGTGTAATTCAAATTGGCAGCCATGTGTACAAAGTCATTATGGATTGTAATATTCTCATGAGAAACTAGTTCTTTCAACTTAGTCTCCATTACTCCACTTTTGGGAATTATAATGTATTTTGGCCATCACAGATACTCCTCTAACCTCACACCTTAGGGGGAGTTTGTTATAGCAAGTTTTTCCTCACCCCATGCAACATGCTCAGAGGGCCTTTCCATTTCCCTATGAAGACTTCAAGTCCCTTTTTTCACTTCCCATAGCCAAAAAATAATATTTTTCCACATATACGCACCCTACAATTTAGACGACATGGATATACATAGGTTGCACCACTATAGCCCACATACACTGAGTTTGGTGCTCAAAATTAAAAATTGTGTCAGGTTTCCATGTCACGTCATGAGATCCATGATCCTTGACCTTCCATATACTAGAAATATTCTGACTTGGCCCTTAAATTCCATTTGAAGGCTATAAATTGGGCCATATCCAAACCGTGGAAGATGAGAGAATTCAACTTTTGAGAGAAAAGATACTCTGGAGAAGTCTTCGCTTCACATTGAGTCTGCATCCCTTTGTCCTTTAAAGTATGAACACATTATTCATCCCCCAAGATCTTCCCTCTTTGATGGAGAAACACATTATCTCTCTTACATGAGCTTTCCTTTGGTGGAGGATTGAAGTGGTGGAGGCCCATCTGGGAGGGACTTAGTTTCTTGGTTTCGAGACATGCCGACACAGAAGTTTGTCACTTATACACTTTTGTTAATCATTTTTTAATAGAAATACTTTTTTCTCATCCAATTGATATCTTGCAAATATTCAAATTATTATTCCATGGGTGTAATTGTTATGAATGTTAATGGATTATGCTATTGTATGTGCTAACTTTATATATTATCACTGTATTCTTGTGTATCTTGGTTTTTTAGGACAAGTTGAAGGTATAAAGATTTGAGTTGCATGCTCAATGGTGGTCTTCATCGAACGCCTGGACAAGGTAGGCTCTTTATCTTGTCTTGTTATCGTTTTCATTTATATATCATACTTGGAATTATAGTTGATTTCTGCAGTCATTCTGTCTATTGTGGTTTACCCCATGCCATAGATTGATTTTCCTCGTAACATTTAATGAAGAGGTAAATCAAATGATGCTTGAGGAAGTATCTAAGGATGAAATTTAGGTGGTCATGCACATTTTTCAGAAGGATAAAAGTATTGGTCCAGACAACTGGCTACTCAAGTTATTCACATTTTTTATAATGAATTAATGGAATATGATCACTTGAAGGTTATTAATGAATCTAGGGATTTTGGACATATGTTGGCAAATTTTAAAACTACTTTGATTGCATTGATCCCAAAATTTGATTCTTCAAATTCTTTTGATTAGTATAGGTCCATATCCCTTTGCAATTGCAAATACAAAATTATATCAAAATTGATTGCGATGAGGTTCAAGAGTATTATGTTTGAAGCCATATTAGAGGAACATTTTAGTTTTCTTTTTGGAAGTAAGATTCATGAGGATATAGGGGTATCCCAAGAGGGGACACACGCCATTAAAACTAAAAATATGTCATCATTGGTTATTAAATTGGATCTATCAAAAGATTATGATTGTTTCATCTAGCTATACCTAAGGATTATGTTGATCCATCTAGGATTTCATGTGCATTTTCCTAAGTGGGTCATGAGTTGTGTTTCCTTAGTATCATTTTCCTTACTAATTAATGGATAATATTTCATCTTCTCTAGGACAGGAAGAGCTCTTTGATAGGGGTGTCCCATTTAAATTGGATCTATTCAAATAGTATGATTGTTTCATCTAGATATACCTAAGGATTATGTTGATCGATATAGGATTTCATGTTCATTTTCCTAAGTGGGTCATGAGTTGTGTTTCCTTAGTATCATTTTCCTTACTAATTAATGGATAATATTTCATATTCTCTAGGACAGGAAGAGCTCTTTGATAGGGGTGTACCCTTTCTCAACTATTTTTTTTATTATGGCTAAGGGTCTTAGTAGATCCTTGTTGGAGGCAAAGAGAGATGAAATCTTTAGAGTAATAAAGGTTTGACAGAATTTTTTACTTTCACACCTTGTTTTTGGTTATTATATATTTCTCTTCTATGATGGTACTCTGTGGGATGCTAAAAAAATCAAAGAGATTCTCAACCTTTATTGTATAGTGACTAATATGTTGATAAATATCTATAAGTATTTGATTTATTTGTATGGACTAGATGAGGATGAGATAGGTTTTTTCTCTGAGTAATTACCTTTTTAGATGTTTGAATTGGAGGTTGATTTAAAGTATTTAGGTTTCTATCTAAGACCAAATGCACATGGTACGAATGATTGGCAATGGATTATTACTAAAGTGGAAAAAAGGTTGTTTGTATGGTATAATCAATGGTTACCTCACAATGTTAGGATTGTTCTCATGAAGGAAATATTGGAGGATATTCATGTTTATTGGATGTCCTTGGTGTTTATTCCCAAAGGTGTGATTGAGAAGATACAATAAATAAGCTTCATACTTATTTGGTCTATGGGTAGAGATAATAGAGTTTAGTATGAGAGGGGAATAGGTTGATATTCCAAAGGATCAAGGCAGTTGGGTCATAAAAAATATTCATTTATTTAGCAAGGCCTTGGACACTAAGGTGTCTAGAGACTAGTTGAGGATAAGTGAATATAATTTGATTTCATACATAAGAAGTAAATCATTCCAAATTCAATCAAAGAGTGGATTAGAAATCCTGATTAAAAAATGGAAAAATTCTTCCATTATATGGAAAGCCATGGTATTGGAAATGGAAATCCATGGTATTGGTGTTTCCCTTGATTGGTAATGGATTGGTTGGGAAGGTTGATAGCAACACAGAAGTGAGGTTATTATTTGACCCATGGGTTAGATCCGATGAAGCATTTATATTATTTGAGGGGATTATAGGAAGCCTTCATAGAAAATGATATTACTTCCTGACCCAAATAGATTTTCCCAAAACAACTATTGTTTGGTGCCAAGATGGGAAATATATAGTTATATTGGGATTATCTAAAGATGAGACCTTAGAATAGGATAGGGTTATTATAGATATGAGGTATATGTTGGACACACCTACCACACTTAGAGGGGGGGTGAATGAGTGTGGGGCTCTTTTCCAAAAACTTCCCTTTTACATAAAAATCATTAGTTAGCATTCAAATTTTACTCATTACTCATTGCAGTCATTTATAACCAGTTAGATGTGAACACATATCAGCAACATATATCATAAATATATCATCAACAAGTCATCACCATAAGGAACACAAAGAATGCAAGATGTATGTACAATTTTTCTTTTTATTATGGAAAACAATCTGGGGGTTTTCCAGCAACAACTGAATAGAGTACAACTCTACAAGAGGACCAAATCTATAATGCAAGACTCATATTACACCCTCAGCACCAACTGAGGTGAGGCAACAATCCTCAACAAATATCAATCTGTCAACAGGTATGGGACTTGTCAGTAGTGCAGCCAGTGTGTGCACGTGCCCTGGCTCACTACATCCCGTGTATGCATGCGGCCAGTGTATACAACAACCTACGTATACCTTATGAGTTGTTAGGGTTTGTCCTTCAAGATCAACTCAGATTCTCTTCAATCAATATATTATTCTCTTATGTCTCTGACTGTCTAATCTAACCACCATCTAGCCACAACACATCCAATCTCTCCAATAGCTTTCTCATGCTCCACAACAAATCAATATGAATGTTATCTAAATCATGTATAAACAACTAGTATAGCATAGAAATCATGTCACCACTAAATCACAAGAGTACTGATCACTCCGTCAACCAAATCATCCAAACTGAACCATATCATAGAATCCATACCAATAATTCCCTAAGCATTCACAACACATTAAACAATAGTATCCATCAAGACAATATTGTAACCATACCAGTGTCTCAGTGATAGATCTGAGCCCATAGAATGCAGATCTAGAACCTGCCTCATCATCCAAGAGCTTGACACCAGCTCAAACACAAATATCCATGATTTTATCCACTATACACTCCATGTACACAGTCATCCTGCGTACATACTCACCCTATACACAGCCATCCCGCATATACCTTTAATGTATACGCACCCTATACAAAGATAGCTCATGTATGCATCATAAAATAGGGTTTTCTATGAATCCGAGAATTTTTCCGTCAAGATCTCTGACATTGCTAAAAATTTGATGCATCCATGAGATCCTCCTCTCACTCTCTTCCTTGGAATAGATATTCAATCATGCTCAAGAGATCCACACCAATAGTATTCTCTCACAAGAATCTCTCCATCAATACTCCAAAAGATATTCACAAGAAGCTCTCCATTGATCCACAAAAAGGATGATATACAAGAGACCATAGCTATCTTATTTATACTTTCATCTTCTAGGCCACTTAACCCATTTTTAGGTTACTTAACCCATTTCTAGGTCACTCAACCTATTTTCCTTATTTTAGGGTTAACCACTTTCCATAAATAGAAATTTCTCCTATACTTTATCATTTAAATATTCCTTCTTGATTTTGTCACTTCTCTTTATTATTTAAATAATCCATCTTGACTTTGTCACTTTACTTTATCATTTAAATAATGATTTCTTCTTGTAGGTCACTTTGAATTCTTTGACCTTGGGGGCTTCAAGCCTTCATATGAGGGTCCTTCAACTTCATAAGGCCATAATTCTCAAACCGTGAGGAGTTATGTGACATTCCACATACCACCAAAAATGGCATGACAAGCACTATCCATCTAGGATAGTTTCACCAACAACTTCAATGATATTCATCTCATTATTCCACATACAAGCATGGGTCCTCCAACCATTCTTCTAGGATAACTCAATCCGCAAAGTGTCTTCCTGTGAGGGATTTCACCATAAGGGGACCACTTTGGAGTTCATCCATTTGTGCACCTTATCAATCATGATAAGACAATAATGAGTCATATTTTCATCAAACAAACTATGCATCATCATGTATAAATGACAACTCATTGATCCATCTTCATCTATGCATCATATCAATGATCCATCTTTATCAATTGGTTTCCACTTTGACATCTATCATTCTCATCAAGGAAAATACATATACATTGTTCATCAATCATCAATCAATCAATTACTTGACATCAATCAATCAAACCATTTGCATCAATGACATATGATCCAACAATCTCCCAAATAATCAAACCATTGGCATTTCCTGACCCAAAGAGATTTTCCCAAAACAACTATTGTTTGGTGCCAAGATAGGAAATATATAGTTATATTGGGATTATCTAAAGATGAAACCTTAGAATAGGTTAGGGTTATTATAGCTATGAGGTATAGTCATGTGTAAATTAAATAAGAAGACAGTGAGATTATTTAGGCCAAAAACCTTGTGAGTGGTGTTGGAGGGCCTAGTCAACTAGGTCAGTTAGTTGACCAAATGTAATATGCCAATCGAATGCAGAGATAATCCGAATAGTTAGTTGAGTCAGTCAACCGATGGGATAGGTCAACCAACCAAGGTAGTTATAATAGTTGTAACTACTTGCCACTAATAAAATAGTATAAATAAATGTAAACATATGAATGTATTTAGTGGTGATTGATTTGGTATAATAAAAGACTACCTATTGTTGATTCCACCACTACTTTTCTCCTCTCCCTCCTTCTATTCATGCTTGTATATTACTTGTAGACTATTTTTGTGCATTATTTTGTGTGACTATACTATTGGTAACCTCTCTTGTGTAATCCCATAGATGATAACATTGGTTCCATTACTAGTAGTACACGAACTGAGACAATACAATAGTTGCATGCATGTAGAGATGTTGAGTTTGGAGGAGATTCACAAGTGGTGGAAGAGAAAATTAAACAACTACTTTAAAAACTATGCCAGAAGAAACAAACTAACACTTGCACATGCAAGGGAGCAATTTTTCACTGAAACTCATGAAAAATTCTTGGAGGCAATACTAGTGGAAATAAGGAAATATATTGATTGATTTGCACATGAATAATACAATGAAGGAAAAAAACTTAATATCAAAACTAATTAACAATGTCCATACCAACCTTTATGAGTGGTTTGAAAAAATCATAGAATAATTCTACGAAGAACTAGTAGAAGAGTGCACGTCATTGAATAACATTAAAACAAAAATCTATGATTACCTCCACAACAATTTTGTTTGCAAAGTATTGAAAATGCTACACAAATTATTAATTGATAGGGGTTTCGGTCATATTATATAAGAAACACCTCCCTAAGAACACCAATAAAATCCCTCTAGAATAAGACTGGTCTAAAAATGATCTTTTAAAGACTATGGTTAAGTTAATGCGTGAGTTGATTTACCAATTAGAAATTAAGAGAAGAAGAAGATTTTAGTGAATGAATGTTGTAGCCATCATAAAGAATGCAGAACATAAAGTAAACATAAAGAACAACAAACCATAATGCCAAATATTGTTAACAGAGTTCGACATAAGTTTTCCTACATATTTGGGCCTTTGTCTTCTGTGGGAGGCTTCTTATTAATCCTTAATGATTAAAAACAATACCAAGAAAGGCTTACATAAAAACTCTTGAAACCACCTTTTAGATCTGCAACTTTTGGAAAGAAACAAACATCACCAATGGTTGCAACAGGTAATTCTAAGACTTTTGAGTATGAACTTAGCTATTCTTGGCTTGACATCTTGGGCTCTGGAAGAACTTTTCTGTTCAGCTACTCGGATGCAAAAATAGAAGCCATTTTCAAAATCCCCTCAAAATTATGCAACTTTTGAGTATAAAGTCGACCTGCTTCTGAACAGGCCCTTGGGACCTCCCCTTGGCATGAATCCCAATGATGTGCCCTGTCAGATCCATACAGTCTCTAACTGCAAACCAAAAAACTCCTTTTTCTCGATTTTTGTGCCTGGCTAAATAAGCCAGACTCCGTCAAATTTAGCAATAATTAGAAAAAATTAGCGGGATTTTGCCAGATTTGGAGGATTCTCGCCATATTTGGTGGTAACCATTAGATTCGGTGGAACCGCCAAACCACTTTGACCTTCCAAAAGGTGCCATGTGGTTCCTTCTCATTGGGCCACATGTCAACTCGTCATTGGCCTGAGCCACGTCAACCTACCCAGTCAACCACCACATCAGCCTGCCTAGTCAGGTGCCACATTAGCATCCATAATGACACGTCATCCTGCACAATCAGCTTCCACATCATCATCCATATAGTGCCACCTCATCATATGTACAGTGCCACATCATCATCCATACAGTGCCACATCATCATCTGTATAGTTCCACGTAATCATCCCTGTAGTGCCATGTCATCATCCGTATAGTGCCAAGTCATCATCCGTATAGTGCCACATCATCATTCATACAACCACATGTCACCTATGTATAGTGCCATGTCATCATCTATACAACCATGTGTCACCTCCGTACAGTGCCATGTCATCATCTATACAACCATGTGTCACCTCCGTACAGTGCCATGTCATCCCAAAACATGACTGACACGTGTCAGCTCCTGGTGCTACCATGTCACCCTGCTGACATCATCATGACATACCACTGACATCATCTGCCACATCATTTGTACTTCCTTTGACCAGTTGACTTTGACCTTTGACTTTTTTCCCTATTTGGGAAAAAGTTTAGAACGTGATAACTTCTTCATACAATGCCCATTTTTGGAAAAAAATATATGGCTGGAATCGACATGACGAGCCCTACACAATGGCATTGGTTTCGTCTAATTCCAAGAAGTTTGAAATTTTTCCTTCCTGGATCTGGTTGAATCACTCCTACCCACTAAGACCTTTTGGTCCTCCAAAAGGGTATTAACCAGTCATCAAGTGTGGGATAGGCCTCCCCACTTGTCCTTTGTCTTTAAACTCTATCATGTGCACCTGTCGCATCATAATCAATTTCATAATAACCATGACAACTGAAATCATATTGTTAGCCATTTGAACTAATTTCATAAAATACCAATATGATGTCATCTCCTTGTACAAATCCAAATCATACTCATTTCATAATGTTTTCTACATGGATGGTATATTTATACTCATTTCATAAAGATAACAAGGGAGATGACTAAAAATGGTCATGATACCATTGTAATCAAAACTACATTACAACAGCATAACAAACCTCGACTTGATCCTCCATGCCCCAGTGTTTTAGCATAGTTTTTACAAAGAGATGATAGAGGATGACTTCTATTAATATGAAAGTCTCAAATTTGATACATAACCAGAGTACAATTCTAGCATAAAAACATTACAAAATAGGGAGGTTTGCTCAACCAGTTGACGACCTTAACAAAATATCAAAACTACCTATTTATACTTAGAACTGTCTACAACCACCAGGAGCATGAAAAATCCACTTTATTCAAGGCTTTCCATCTGCGTCTTCTTCTATCATATTGTGCATTTATCCTCTTGTCAGACGCGAGCTCAGAATAGCATGGGATTTACTGAAAAATCTGTCCATAGGGGACTTTGAGCTAACAGTCTGCCTCTACGACCAGTTCTTTTAGGCTTTCCATTTATGGGGTGAAACAAGGTTTCAACCACCATCCCCATTTTAATTAACTACTTTCATCGAGATCAGTATGGGGCTTGACACCTAAGAAACCGCTAGGTATTGCCAAAGGTCCTGTAATATCCCCTGGCAGTGCCCCAGTTATATTATGAATTATAATCACGTTTATGAACTGTAATAATGTTTTGTAGGCTGGTGAGCCAAGTATTGATAAGATGGTGGGATTATGTGTTTATTAGGCCGGAGAGCCTAAGTATTAAGGCCAAAACCCTGTTTTTGTATATGTAATTATGCAAAACATTAATAAAAATATAAACATCATTGCATGCAAACCGACCATGAAGAAAGAGTGATGGGGGACTAAGCTTCCACAGAGTGGGTAAGGAAAAGGGGGATGAAAGGTTGGGAGATGGGTTAATATTAGGGACTTAATTCCTTGGGAATAATAATTTATTATTATTCCAAAAGCTATGTGAAATGTATGTTTTTATCCTAAGTTCTTGGAAGGGGGAATGTGTGCAAAAAGGGAACGCATGTTGATGGAGCGCATACAGCTTCATGGAAGACATGTGTCGGCCTAGGCACATGCAATTTAACCCAATAATTGAGTTGTGATGGGGGTTTGTCCCCCATTCTGTCGTCCATTGTCTGAACTGAGGATCTCTGCGTCTGAGTTCTGAAAGCCTCACGTAGCTTTGAAACCTGAAGCCTATGATGTTTTCTTGAGAAGCGGATACATCCGCTCTCTGAACAGTTGAGCCTATGTCGACTTCTACGTGAATTTCTTGTCACGCATTAGAAAAACCAGTGTTACCTAAACCGTGATGTGTCTTAGTGGCCTGTTTCCATTTCCTGGTTCTACACTCTATTTTCCTGTTGCTGATGTCACCAGTGAGTTAACCAAACACTGATGTTGTTTTTATTATCCTGAACTTGTGGGAATTGAGTTGGAAAATGGTTGAATAACCAGGTTTTCAGGCCTGTGGTAGAAGAGATAGGTTGTCAGGCCTGCGAGCAGCTCTCTCTAGGTGAGAGAGTTTGTTGGGAAGTGATTTTCTCCCAGAGTGAGTCCAACACCAGCTACGGAGCTCTGAGAATTCTTGATCTGGCATGTTACCGAGACCTAGAGAGGGAGGTGAAGCACCGATGGACTATGCTTGTGAAGGTGTATACTCCCGGGGAGAATAGGCATGTGGGGAATGAGATTCTGTGAGTAGTGGGCATAAGAAGGCTCCTAGGGAGAATCCTTCTGAATGCTCTATGCAGTTTTCCTGTAACCTCAACCTAGTCTAGGATTCCATTACCTTGGGTGGAGCTTAGTCCTAGCTTGGGGGTGACCCACTGTTGAGCATGATGAGCAGTGAGGTTCGTGGAAAGTCTACACGTGGTTTGTGGAGTTACTATAGTTTCAAAGATAAGTATATGCATGTGTTTAATTTCAATTAAAATGCATGTCTGTGATGCTTGCAATATTATCATGTATTTCGTTGCAATGATATTACGATTGATTCCATTAATTTTGTATGTTATCAGTAATTATATGTTTACTCTGTTAAGCCATTTAAGTTCATTTAAGTGCATACTACATAAGTATGAGAATTTTTCCACGTAGTAGCGTTTCCCGGCAAGTGGATTGATGGTTGGCAACATTACAATATGGTATCAGAGCATGGTTACAACACTGAACCTGGATGGGCCATGTTAGTGGAAGTCGAAGCAAGAGTTTTGGAAGGAGTTGTTGTCGAAATGGAAAAAAATGCAAGTTATGACCCAAGGATTCAATGCTGAGCCTGAATGGGATGGATAAGTGGTCTTTGGACCCGAGGTTTTGAGTGAAAATGGTTTCCGAATGAAACCAATTTCGAACCTTAGAATTTTTCTGAGTGCTAAGGGGTTACTTGGTTGTGTTAAGAAGATCAGGAGGAGTAGCGGTGTCATAAAACTACGATAGAAAGTGGTATTGGATTGCAAAGTAATGTGGGCCATGGGATCTGATCGAAAAGAAGGGAAGCCTTTTTACGACTGTCAAATCTAGAGAAGGTGCAAGAAGGATATCCTAGAAGCCTTTTGAAGTTCGGAAATTGGGAGAAGCAAGGTGTTATGAGGTGAAAACTTCCGAAATCTGAAGCTCCGAGGTTCCGGAAGAGATCTACGTCATAGATCTCAGAAGAATCCTGACCGTTAGATCTCGCAGCAGATCGTAATTTAGGAGTTTGGCTATCGAGAGAAGTGGGATTTGTTGATGCATAAACTCTCGAAGCCCAAAATTATGAAGTCTCGAAAAGTTGAAGTAGTGGGTCATGCTGACGCCACTTGGATGGATGTGGACACATGGGATGTGTGCCACATGCCAGTAGGCCCCGACGGAAAAGTAGATGCAGTGGGGCTAGATGGCACCACCTGAGGAAACATGGACCTTCTTAAGTACACCATGTTTCACCACCGTGGTTGGTGACAGTTGTGTTGTGGGCCCGGAGGCTAGAAAGGTCGAAAGTTTGGAAGTCAGGAGTTGGAGAGGGAAGAGAGTGTGGGAGCCTCCAGGACCGAAATCTTGAACCCCCGAGACTTGAAACTCCGAAGTGTCGATTAAAGAACCTTGAGATATAGCACTTGGTCATGACCCATGGTCGTGTGGGTTGGGGAAACTGAGAGAAAAAGGCTAAGTCCTGAGTTTCCTACAAAGCCGAGCAGAGCTTGGAAAATTCATGAAAACTGAACATTTCCTTGAATCAAATTTGTTAATGAATGTTGGGGGATTTGTTAAGAAATGATGGTCTGAAAAATTCTGGTTGTCTTCACATTGTGATGCATAAGTTCAAAAAATACCAGAACCAAATAGAATTGTCACTGAGTGCAAAAGAAATGGAAGGGGCACGAACTGCTTCCAGCTTCGAGGATGAAGAAAAAGGAATGGATGTTCATTTGGGAGTTGAAGGATCGAACTCCAATGGCCATGGAGAAGAGATAGATAAGGAAGGAAACATGAGGAATATCATTGAAGGATTACAAAAATATGCCCAAACTTGTCGGGTAGATAGAAGAAAGCTCAGAAAAGCTCAGGAAAAACAAGGTGAATTCAACATAAAGTTGTTAAAGAGTTTGGAGAGAATAGAAAATAAGTTGGATAAGGGGAGTGACTCGAGAAGAATGGGGAGTCACCATACTTTTAAGGGAAGAAGGTCAAGGAGTGTTGGTAGACACCATCATCACTCCCAAGGTTGCTCCAAGAGAAGGGCACGCAGTAGTTCAAGCCCATATCCTACCAGAAAGCATAGGAGATTTGGGGTGGATGAGATGAAGGGTGAAATGAACAAGATTAATCCCCCCATGTTTGATGGAGATCATAAGGAGGAAGATGTGGAAACATGGTTTCTTGGCATGAGGAAATATTTCCAACTGCAGAACTATTCCTCTCATGCAGAAGGTAGAATTGCGATGTATCAACTAAAAGGAAAAGCATCCATGTGGTGGGATAATCTTGTGTAGGTGCATCACAATAGAGAGAAAGATATCACTTGGAAAGAATTCAAGAGATATTTCAAGAATAAATACTTGACTAAGAAATATTATGATAGAAAGATGAAGGAATTCTTTGAACTCAAGTTAGGCAGCATGACCATTGATGAATACGAACATAGGTTTTTGGAACTGTTGAAGTATGTTTTGTTCATCAAAGAGGAGTCTGCCAAGATTCAAAGGTATCTGAGTGGATTGCCACCTTCCATCTGTGACAAGATTTAGTATGATGACCCTAGGACCATGGAAGAAATGATAAGAAGAGTAAAATGATTATACAAACAACAAATATAAAAGCCTAACTTTTGGAAGGCTTGGGACGACCAGAGGAAGTTCAAGAAAGAACAGAGGGAGAAGGGAAACAAACCTCCCTTTTTCAAAAACAGTCCTCAAGGACAACCATCATTTAGAGAGCCGAGAATGGCTGACGTAGGGGAACAAAGGCCAATACAGGCACCCATTCAGTGTTGGGGTTGTCAGGGAAACCATAAGTACAGAGATTGTCCCCCAAAAAATGGCAAAGTGAGAGACGTCCATAATATTCAGCAGGCTGAAATAGTGGAGGACATGGGTAGTAGAATGCCAAGGATCTATGCATCTCTGGACAATAAGAAAGCTGAATTTTATCCGCACATGATTGAAGTAGAAGGTATGATCAACAACCATGCCTTTACTATTTTAATTGATTCAGGGGCTAGCCATAGTTATATAGATCCTACAGTGGTGGAAAGTTTTCATTTTTTGAGAAGAAAACATGAAAATTCTTGGTTAGTGCAGCTGGCTACATGAACCAAGAGAAAAGTCATCGAGTTAGTTAAGTCATGTCCAGTGGACATGAATGGATTGAGCACAAAGGATGAATTTAATATTTTTCCTTTATGTTCTTATGAATATCTACTTGGGATGGACTGGTTGGACCAACACCATGCCATCTTGGACTATCATAATAAGGCATTCACTTGCCTGGATGAGGACGAAAATCAGAGAACAGTCCAAGGAATTCCCATAGTTGTTGCTATTAGAGAAATCTCAGCAATGCATCTGAAGAAGTGCTACAGGAAAGGTTGTCAATCATTTTCATCCCATATGGAGGAAACACCTAAGGATAAGGTGTCAAGTATTGGAGATCATGCGGTACTAAAGGAGTTTGAAGATGTATTCCAGGAGATACTAGGATTACCTCCAAAAATAGATATTGACTTCTCTGTAAACATGATGCCTGGAGCAACTCCAGTGTCGAAAAATTCTTATAGAGTGAGTACGTCGGAGCTGAAAGAGTTGCAATTACAGCTTGAATATATTCTAAAGAAGGGGTATATACGCCCAAGTGTGTCACCTTGGGATGCCCCGGTCCTGAAGAAGAAGGATGGGACGTTCAGATTGTGTATCGATTTCAGACAATTGAACAAAGTAACTGTAAAGAACAAATATCCTCTTTCGAGGATTGATGACCTCTTCGACCAGTTGAAGGATGCGAAGATATTTTTGAAGATAGACCTCGGGTCGGGATATCACCAGGTAAGGATAAATGATGAAGACATCAACAAGACCACCTTCAGAACAAGCTATGGTCATTACGAGTTCAGAGTGGTTCCATTTGGGTTGTCAAATGTACCCGTTGTTTTTATATGCCTGATGAATGGTGTATTCAAGGACTATCTAGACAAGTTTGTCATAGTCTTCCTAGATGACATCCTGGTGTATTCCAAGTCAGAGGAAGAGCATGAGAAGAATATGAGGATGGTGTTGCAGGTGTTAAGTGAGAACCAACTGTATTCCAAGTTGAGAAAATGCTCATTTTATCAAAAGTAGATCCATTACCTGGGCATATTATTTTGAAGGATGGGATAGTTGTAGATCCTGAGAAGATTGAGGCCATTAGAGAATGGTCATCACCAAAGAATTTGACAGAAGTTAGATCCTTTATGGGTCTAACTGGTTATTACAGAAGGTTTATCATAGGGTTCTCGAGGATAGCTCACCCTATAACTTCCTTGCAAAGGAAGGAGAAGTTTCAGTGGACAGATGATTGTGAGAAAAGATTTCAGTGATTGAAGCAATTGTTAACCAGTGCTCCAATCCTGAGGATTGTAGATCCGAATGAAGATTTGGTGGTGTGCACAGATGCATGAAAAGAAGGACCGGGAGGATTCCTTAGTTAGAATGGATTCATGATTTGTTATGAATCCAAAAAGTTGAAAGAGCATGAAAGGAACTATGCCACCCATGATTTGGAGTTGGAAACCATAGTGCATGCTCTAAAGAAATGGATACATTACCTCATGGGAAGGAGGTTCGAACTGAGAACAAACCACAATGGTTTGAAGTATTTGTTTGATCAACCAACCTTGAATGCTAGGTAGAGTAGGTGGCTGGAGTTTCTATGTGAGTACGATTATGATATCAAGCATATCAAAGGGAAGAAGAATAATGTGGTTGATGCACTCAGCAGAAGAGTACACAAATTACATGCTACAACCATTAGCATGTACCGAACTGATATAAAGGGAAAATTTTTGGAAGCTACAAATGCAGATTTGCAGTACATGGAGCTGGTAGAAAAGATACAACAAGGTGAGATGCCACAGAAAGTGGAAAATTATAAATTGGAAACAAATGGAACACTTCTCTACAAGAACAAAATTTATATACCTAATGTCCAAGACTTGAAACGTATGATTTTGCATGAAATGCATAATGTGCCTTATGTAGAGCACCTTGGATATCAGAAAATCATGGCAACAGTCAAAAGCCATTACTTTTTCCAAGTATGAAGAAATATATTGTTGAATACATCGCCAGATGTATGGAGTTCCAGAAGGTTAAAGTTGAGCACAGACACCTAGCAAGGTTGCTGCAACCTTTACTCATTCCTGAGTGGAAGTGGTGAAAATGGATTTCATCATAGGATTTCCCAGAACTGGAAAGCAGCATGATTCAATCATGGTGGTGATGGACAAGCTTACGAAAGATGCCCATTTAATTCTGTTAAAGACTTCTCATAAGGTAGTGGATGTTGCCAACATCTTTATGAAGAAAATAACACGATTGCACGAAATCCCTAAGACAATTGTGTCTGACAGAGACCCGAAATTTACCTCAAATTTCTAGAAGGGGTTGTTCAAAGGATTCAGAACGAAACTAAACTTTAGCACAAATTATCATCCTGAGTCTGATGGATAGATAGAGAGGGTGAACAAAGTAACATAATACACACTAAGAATGTATGTGATGAACAAACCATCGAAATGGGAAGACTACCTACACTTGGTAGAATTCGACTACAATAATGGGTATGAAGCATCATTAAAGATGAGCCCATTTGAAGCACTTTATGGTAGAAATTTAAATACTCCAGTAAGTTGGGATAATCCAGTTGATAGGGTAGTAGTTGGGCCAGAGTTTCTCAAGGAAATGGAAGATCAAATTTTAAAAATTTAGCAGAATTTGAAAGTTGCCCAAGATAGGCATAAGAGTTATGTTGATAAGAACAGAATCCACAGGGAATTCAAAGTGGGTGATCATGTTTTTTTGAAAGTAAAAGCTAACAGAAGTTCCCTGAAGCTAGGAAACTGCACCAAGTTGGCAGCCAGATTTTGTGGGCCATTTGAAATCCTAGAAAGGATTGGGCCAATTACATATATGCTTGCATTACCTACATCCATGAATGTACATAATGTGTTTCATGTTTCATTTCTTAAGAAATATATACCTGATGCTAATCATGTAATTGATTGGAATGTGATTCAGGTGGAGCAAGAAGGTGTCCTGCAAGTGCATTCTGTGTGCATATTGGACTAGAAAAGAAAACAACTCCAGAATCGAGCCATAGGTATTGTAAAGGTTCAGTGGACCTGGTACGGTCCTGAGGACGCGACATGGGAACATGAGGATGTTATGCCGGTAGAATACCCACATGTTTTTGAAGATTTTGGAAATCTTGTTGATGTTGTGTAAAAGTTTCACCGAGGACATTGCAAAAATAAGGGGAGGGGATTGTAGTATCCCCTCGTAGTGCCCTAGTTATATTATAAATTATAATCACGTTTATGAACTGTAATCATGTTTTGTAGGATGGTGAGTCGAGTATTGATAATATGGTGGGTTTAAGTGTTTATTAGGCCAGAGAGTCTAAGTGTTAAGGCCAGGAGCCTTTTTTTGTATATGTAATTATGCAGAACATTAATAAAAATATAAACATCATTGCGAGAAATTGACCACGAAGAAAGAGTGATGGGGGACTAAGAATCCACAGAGTGGGTAAGGAAAAGGGGGTTGAAAGTTTAGGAGAGGGGTTAATCTTAGGGGCTTAAGTCCTTGGGAATAATATTTTATTATTATTCCAAAATCTATGTGAAATGTATGTTTTTATCCTAAGTTCCTGGAAGGGGGAACATGTGCAAAAAGGGAACGCATGATGATGGAACGCATGCATCTTCATGGGATACATGTGTCGGCCCAGGAACATGCAATTTAACCCAAGAATTGATCCATGATGGGGGTTCTTCCCCCATTCTATCATCCGTTGTCTGAACCAAGGATCTCTGTGTCTGAGTTCTGCAAGCCTCATGTAGCTATGAAACCAAAAGCTTGTGATGTTTTCTTGAGAAGCCGATACATCCTCTGTCCGAACTATTGAGTCTGTTTTGACCTCTGCGTGAATTTCTTGTCACGCATTCGGTAAACTGATGTTACCTGAGCCGTGCTATGTCTTAGTGGCTTGTTTCCATTTCCTGGTTCCACACTCCATTTTCCTGTTGTTGCTGTCACGTGTGAGTTAATCAAATGCTGATGTTGTTGTTGTTATCCTGAACTTGTGGGAATTGAGTTGGAAACTGGTTGAAGAATCGGGTTGTCAATCCCATGGTAGAAGAGGCAGGTTATCAGGCCTGTGAGAATCTCTCTCCAGGTGAGAGAGTTTTTTGGGAAGTGGTTTTCTCCCATAGTGATTCCAGCACCAGCTACGAATCTCTGAGAATTCCTGATCTGGCATGTTACCGAGACCCAACAAGGGAGGTGAAGCATCGATGGAATGTGCTTGCGAATTTGTATACTCTTGGGGGGAACATGCATGTGGGGAATGATAGTCTGTGAGTAGTGGGTGTAAGAAGGCTCCTGGGGAGAATCCTTCTGAATGCTCTATGCAATTTTCCTGTAACCTCAGCCTAGTATAGGATTCCCTTACCTTGGGTGGAGCTTAGTCCCAGCTCGGGGGTGAACCACTGTTGAGTGTGATGAGCAGTGAGGTCTAAGGCTGGGAGGTTCATGGAAAGTCTGCACGTGGTTGGTGGAGTTACTACAGTTTCAAAGATAAGTATATGCATGTGTTTAATTTCAATTAAAATGCATGTCTGTGATGCTTGCAATATTATCATGTATTCCATTGCAATGATATTACGGTTGATTCCATTAATCCTGTATGTTAGCAGTAATTATATGTTTACTTTGTTAAGCCATTTAACTTCATTTAAGTGCATACTACATAAGTATGAGAATGTTTCCGCATAGTAGCATTGCCCAGCAAGTGAGTTGATGGTCGGGGACGTTACAGGTCCTTTGAGTCAACCCGACACCTTGAAATCATGATGGTCTCATTTTGCAGCTAACATGGGAATCTTCGGCCTTTGGTGCAACTCACTTAAACTCCACACATTTTCTTTCATGTGACCTCGGTCCATGACCCAACGCTTATCTCCACATATGCTTTGAGAGTTCGCTTTTCGGGGAACCTACACATTGCTTCACACAAATCCTCTGATTCACAAATTTGTGAGTCCACTACTCTCGTCGCCACGTTCCCCTCAAGATCTGCAGTCCATATTTACTTCACACTTCGTGCTTCATGAAGCTCTCCTTTTCCCCACTTCAAAACTCCCAAAATTCATTCCCGCGAACCCTTGGATCAGCTGCCACATCCCACCTCACAACTATCGATTTCTGAATCGCGAATTGTCTTTACACACGGAGATCAACGGTCCTCTTCAAATGACGATCAATGAATTAGATCATATCCTCATTCCACTTAGGAACTTCGGGACCTTGGATATTTCAGGACTTCGGGCTTCATAGAAAGACAAAGGGAGAAACTGTTGGAAGATTGGTTGTTGTCATTGATGTCAACCCTAGTCATGGGTTTTGGACCACAAGATTGATAAAGGTATTTGGAAATGAAGGAAACTGCACATGCATATACAACACCCATGAATGGATAGTATACATCATGTTGTTTCCGGTGGTATGTGGCACATCATGTGGATTCTGATGGTTGAGGAGAAATGAATTTTTGAATATGATAAATTGAATTGAAGAAGGAAGTACATGTAGGCCCTGAAGATAATTAGAGAAAAGAATTACAAAATAAGAAAGTGTCAGGTCGGCCCTAATGTTAAAATGAAGTGACATAAATGGTATAAATAAAAATAATTATACATTCATTTTGATACAAGTCGAATTTTAGAGGAAATAAGAAGTAAAGAAGGCCGGATTTCAAGGGAGGATGAAGTCTTTTGGTGATGTGTTCTAAGGTATGTTATTTTCAGGTCATCTTACCATTTTTTCTATAATTTTTTTTCTAGAATGATTCATATGGTGAAATCGCTATGGTATTGAGAATACATATCAAGGTACCTATGGTAAAAATTTCATCTCTTGATTCACTATAATTATGGAGATACACTCTGTGGAAGATAGGGTGTGTGACCAGTCCTGAAGCTAGTCAATAAACAAGTGTTTCGGGTAAAACAGTCATAACTTCTTCATCGAGAATCCAAATGATGTGGGACAAATTTAATTGGAAATAGTACGGACTTTAGTTTCTTTTGTGTGATTTTTAGAATCGTATGTTAAATATTGAGTGCAAGGCATTATGTACAAGTTTGGTCTCCTGAATAGAACATAATTGAATAAAGTCTACCATTCTTTCTATAACTTATTTTTGGGGAGAATTCAAGGAGTGAAACTTGGAGGAGTTTCAGAGAATACATTGAGTAATATTATATACAGGATCATAGTGCTCTAAGAATTGAAGAATTGCAGAAATTGAAGAAGTCTCAGGAAGCATTATCAAGTTCTATGTGATGAATGGTTGATGGTGATGATTTAATGTAAAGTTTTATTATCTCTCATATATTCTTGGGTGGAAGGAAGGGGAAAGGATGGAGAGTTCAAATATCTCTTGATATTGGAGGATTGTATATTCCTCTTGGAGGTTTATCCCTCCCTTTA
>ML788515.1:226893-242953 GCA_009831015.1 Picea engelmannii | reverse complement strand
CACATACGCAAGAAACATGAATGGTGTAAATAGAAGATATGGAAATAATCATGGATTTGTCAACAGAAGTTATAATTCATTTTCCCCATTGATGGACAAAAATATTGCATGCTACAAATGTAATTATGTTGGTCACAAAGCACTAGATTGCAGATATATGAATGAAAATGTCCCTATGCCAACCACAATATGGAGAAAGAAAGAGATTCCAAACAATGAAGATTGTAGAATAGCATTGACCGTTGAAGAATGTAAAGAAGAATATGAATGGTACATAGACAGTGTATGTTCTTCACACATGATCGGGGATCAAGACAAATTCATCAGTTTGAAGAGAAAGGGTGGAAATGTTGCATTTGGAGATGACTCATCTACCAAAATACTTGGAGAAGGTGTAGTAGAGCTTGGAAGAAAAAATGTCAAAGCAAATAATGTTCTATTGGTTGAAGACTTGAATCATAATCTACTCAGTGTTAGTAAAATGTGTGATCAAGGATACACTCTTACAACTGCAACAATAAGACTGAACAACATATACATCCTAGACATGAAGAAGAGAGAGAAGACAGAAGCCACACAAAAGGATTCTAAGGAAGAAAAAGTCCCAAAGACCAAAAATAAGGATGAATTATTATTGAGTGCCACATGTTCAAGGGGAGCAGCCCCAAAGAAGAGAGTTACATTTTTCCATTAAACTCGAGGGGAGAAGCCCTAACCTTTTCCATTGATGTCAAAGGGAGAGATAAATTGGGATCATGATTATAGGGGGAGCATGAGTGTTGCCATCAATGACAAAGGGGGACATTGTTGGAATATTGGTTGTTGTCATTGATTTCAACCCTAGTCATGGGTTTTGGACCGCAAGATTGATAAAGGTATTTGGACATGAAGGACAATGCACATGCATATACAACACCCATGAATGGATATTATACATGTTGTTTCCGGTGGTATGTGGCACGTCACGTGGATTCTCATGGTTGAGGAGAAATGAATTTTTGAAGATGACAAAGTGACTTGAAGAAGGAAGTACATGTAGGCCCTGAAGATAATTAAAGAAAAGAATTACAAAATAAGAAAGTGTCAGGTCGGCCCTAATGTTAAAATGAAGTGACATAAATGGTATAAATAAACATTATTATACATTCATTTTGATACAAGTCGAATTTCAGAGGAAATAAGAAGTAAAGAAGGCCGAATTTCAAGGGAGGATGAAGTCTTTTGGTGATGTGTTCTAAGGTATGTTATTTTCAGGTCATCTTACCATTTTTTCTATAAAAATTTTTTCTAGAATGATTTAGATGGTGAAATCTCTATGGTATTGAGAAGACATATCAAGGTACCTCTGGTAAAAATTTCATCTCTTGATTCACTATAATTATGGAGATACACTCTGTGGAAGATAGGGTTTGTGACCAGTCCTAAAGCTAGTCAATAAACAAGTGTTCCGGGTAAAATAGTCATAACTTCTTCATCAATAATCCAAATGACATGGGACAAATTTAATTGGAAAGAGTACATAATTTAGTTTCTTGTGTGTGAGTTTTAGAATCAGATGTTAAATATTGAGCGCAGGGAATTTTATACAAGTTCGGTCTCCTGAATAGACCATAATTGAATAAAGTCTACCATTCTTTCTATAAGTTATTTTTGGGGAGGATTCAAGGAGTGAAACTTGGAGGAGTTTCAGAGAATACATTGAGTAATATTATATACAAGATCAGAGTACTCTAATAATTGAAGAATTTCAAAAATTGAAGAAGTCTCGGGAAGCATTATCAGGTTCTATGTGATGAATGGTTGATGGTGATGATTTAATGTAAAGTTTTTTCATCTCTCATATATTCTTGGGTGGAAGGAAGGGGAAAGGATGGAGAGTTCAACTCTCTCTTGATATTGGAGGATTGTATCTTCCTCTTGGAGGTTTATCCCTCCCTTTACATTTGGAAGTTGTAGCTACCTTTGGAAGTCATTACTTCCCTTGAACAATAACTATTGATTATTTCTCATATATTGTGCATGGTGTATTGTGGTGTATTGGTGTAACTCTTATACTATTGTTCATTTATCATTGGATATAGATGAATGGTTTAAGTATAAGTTGAAAAAGGTTTTAAATTGTACTTGATACTGATTCACCCCCCTCTCAATAACAACAAAAACACCCCTAATCCTGAAACCCGAAATCTGAAATAGATTGTGCTCGTTCGTTGAGGAAGGACACGCGACATTTTATTTTCAACTTCGGACCTCTGTCTGACATTTAAACTTTGTGAAAATTTATAATTTCAATCGCTTGAGGGCCGCAACTCTACACTGCTCCTGAAATATCCATCACTGAAAATATGAACTTGTCTATTTCTTGCGTTTCGAGCCCGAAATGGACTGTTATGAAAGCTGTGCTTTCTGTCCATGGATGTGGCCTGTGTGAAAAAGGACCTGGACAACTTTTTTGTGGGCTGGGGAAAATAGGGAGACCAATGACTGCAACAAAAAAGGATGAGTGCTTCACCTTAAATAAAAACAATAAGGCTTTGGGCCAAGACTTCTTTCATAAATGAGATCAAGGGAAACTAGGGTGCACAAACGAACAAGGGAAAACAAAAAATGATTTTACCAGTTGAAAGGGGAAAAACTTAAGACTTGGCATGTGAGAGGGGGAGAGGGACAGGGAAAAAATATAGACTCAAGGTATTATCGACACACACATACAGCCCTTGAAAATCTTATGTGATAACATTTGGCTCCACGAGGGATGGCATGCTCCCTGTGAGCTGCCAAGAATGCGCAATTTCAGTGCCTTAGTTGTTGGGATATGGAGTCTAGCTCAAAAATTTCACTGAAGAAAATAGGAAAATATGTACACTACTCTACTAAAAAACAAAAACAAACATATGGGCTCCAGAAGGAGATTATTTATGTACAATCCTTGTTGGCCCTTGGGTATGGAAGTAAGCGAAGATTAAGGCAGAAAAGATGGAATGTGAACTACGCGGAAGACACAGTGACAGATACTGGGTCGAAGTGAGAAGAAGAGAAGAAAATATGGAGTGAAGTAAGAGAAATCAAGTCATTGAATGAGGATATTGAGGATGATAGATCAACAAGGAAAAAACCATCGTTGGATGCTTTGGAGCACCAAGCGAGAAGGAAGGAAAGACAGGCTGGAAAAGCCCTGAAAATGTGGGTGAAGTTGACCTAGGGTTTTTGGTATCTAGAGTTTTGACACTTAGGTTTCATCCTAAGGCTGTTGGTGAGTCATTGTAATGTATAAATAAGAACGTAGATGAGAGAAGAGGGGTCGGTGAAGAGTCCCAAGTCTGTTACTATTATGAGTGATTATTGTAGTGAGAGAGAGAAGCATTGAGCAGTGAGGGAAGTTTGTGTTATAAGATCTTCAGCTGGGTGTGAAGATCAACCTTGCAGCTGGGTGTGTAGAGAGAGAAGACAGAGAGAAAGAGAGAAGATCTGCTAGCTAAGAGTGCAGATAAGAACTATATGCTTTCATCTTAATATTTTATAAAGCACAGTGATGTGGACGTAGCCCTAGGGAGAGGGTGAACCATGTATGTCTTGGTGTTGTGTGTGATTGATGTGGTGTTCTCTTGTTCTTGATATATTGTTATTCCATTACTATGTTATATCTGACAAATAAAGGTGTGAGGTAGGAGTAAGTTGATAACTGACATCTAGATGTTGTGTTTTTCTTGTATTGGATCCACTTTGTATTCCCTTGGTTCTAGACATCTGTGTCCTACAACCCCCCATAGATACTTCGGGTGAGACTGCATTTTCCTTGAAGGTGTTGACAAAAGGGCTAGTAGTTAGGGCTTGTTGTTGCTCTCTTGGAGATGAACCCTGGGTCTACCCCTGTTCCAACAAATGGTTCCATTGTCGGGATAGGGGTATTCATAAGGGAATGTCAAGGTGGTTTCCATCGAACACAGAGATTCAAAAGTGGATAGAAGACCAATAAAAGGACTTTGTAGAAGCCCAAAACAAGAACCCTAAGCTTAGCACCAAGGAATGGTTGGGAAGGTATATCTTTACTGATATACACAAGATTTTGTTTGGAGGAATTCATCAGGAGTTATACGAGTGGCTATCTAGGTTAGACAACACCCAGTTTGAGATCAGATCTAAACCACCTGTGGTTTGGACGTCGACGTTGATCAAGAAGATCAAGAGAGTTGATAACGTCGCGTCAAGAGCATTAGATCACTGGTTCAATAACACCATTGGAGGGTATATCACTGATTTTGTTGTTGACAAAGTAGAATCGTATAGTCAAGCAGAGAGATACTTCTTCAAGGGACCTAGAGGAAATTTTTGCAATTTCTGAAGTTGAGGATCAATATGCTATTGCATGAGAAGAACATCTTGAAGGTACAATAGTTGGTCTGATCGAAAAGCTAATGTTCAAGAATTCAGACAGCGACGTAGAGGTGGGACATGCGCGTAGTGGAAGAATCTTCAGAGAGGTCCCTCTGGTGAAGTTGTTCAAACCGAACCACAAACCACTGGTACAAGACGAAGGGTTTTACAGTGGAGAGGAAGAAGAACTGGTGAACATGGAACATTCAGAATCTGGTAGGGATGAAGAAGGAAAGACTGAAGAGCCTCACCGAGAAGAGTCACAAACTTAAGGAACTGCACAGATCATTGAAGTAAGTATTATTACTCCTCTTTTTGTTTTAGCAACATCAAGCAATCAGAGAAATCAGAGTCACCAAAGCGCTTAGAGAAATGTCACTAGCAGTCCACCACGTACTCAGTAAGGAAACCTAGGAAGATATATGGCATATGAGATGAGGTTACCCACCTTTAGAGGATATGGATCTGAAGATCTTGATTAGCACTGGTTTCTATGTGAAGCGGTGTGGAGTATTAAGAATGTCACTAATGAAGCTGTTAAACGAGCTCAGTTTAGTACTACCCTGAGAGACCACGCATGAAGATGGTACATGAAGTTTGTACAAGGGGTTGTCCAGCCAAAATCACTGAAGGATTTCAAGACTGCATAGATTTTAGAATTCAAGAAACCAAAGTTGGAGTCGCAATGTATTACAGAACATAAAGAAATCAAGCAGAAAGTAGTTGAACCTCTTTGGGAGTTTGATTAGAGGCTTAAGACCTTAACAAGCCATTTGAGTTTTCAGATCCCAGATGAGCAGAACAAGGAATGGTTCATTGTTGGCCTCTTACCACACATCAGAGTCCCTCTGATGCAACATAATATTGCTTCACATGCTGAGGCGTTGGAGATTTCCATGAAACTAGAATCAACTCCTATGGCAGAATCCATCTCAGGTATGAGTCAAATCTTGAGTCAGCTAACTAGTTTATCTCTACAGATCAAAGATATGAAGAAAGACAAGGGAAAATATAAAAGAGAAGATATCTGGTGCATTAGATGAAAATCAGAAGGCCATGACAAGGAGAATTGTCCCCTATTTCATGAGTATTTGGCACCTAGGGCCCTGAGTCCTTTAAATAAAGTTACCGTACCATGGTGCGAGGTGCGTAGAAATAGACATCGCCCCGGTGAATGCTATTACATGAAAAAATATGTTCAGACACCCACAAATCTGTATTGCATGTTCTGTAAGTCAGTAGGGCATGATGATAGGGATTGTAGGGCCTATCACCTCATGCATGAAAGGTCAAGGGATATATACAAAAAAGGTGAACTACAACAAGAAGGAAACACTACGAAGTATAATTCTCCAGGAAGAGGAAACTTCAACCCTCGCAGTGGATTCAGAGGAAGAGGACGAGGAGGAGATATGGGCCGAGGTAGAGGCCAAATCATTTGTTATAACTGTGCACAGTGAGGACATTTGGCAAGGGACTGTCAGAATCCTTGTACCATGTGAAGTTACTGCAACTCATTCGAACATGTTATTAAGGAATGTCCAGCATTGCTAACTAAGCTTCAGGAAAGACGGGGTGCAAACCCGCAAGTGCAACTGATATACGTTGAACCTCGCAGAGAGTACCCTATAGTCGTTTTTATCACTAGAGGAGGCATTGTTACAAGAGAAGACAGAGTGACTCCCAGAAAGACTACAAAAGAATCAGGGGTGCGGAAAGCTACAAAGAAGACACAAGTGTTTGATGCAAAGAAAGAAAAACATATATTTGAGGAGGAAAGAAAAGAATTCAGGAGAGATCAGTGACTACAACAAAAAGGGATGAGTGATTAACCTTAGAGAAAAAAAAAAGGCTTTGGGCCAAGACTTCTTTCATAAATGAGATCAAGGGAAACCAGGGCGCACAAACAAACAAGGGCAAACAAAAAACAATTTTACCAATGGAAAGGGGAAAAACTTAAGACTTGGCCTGTGAGATGGGGAGAGGGACAGGGAAAAATATAGACTCGTGGTATTATCGACACACACATAAATCCCTTGAAAACCTTATGTGATAACATTTGGCTCCACGGGGGATGGCATGCTCCCTGTGAGATGCCAAGAACACACAGTTTCAGTGCCTTAGTTATTGGGCTATGGAGTCTAGTACAAAACTTTCACTGAAGAAAACCGGGAAATATGTACACTACTCTACTAAAAAAAAACAACAAACATATGGTCTCCAGAAGGATCTTATTTATGTATAATCCTTGTTTTCCCTTGGGTATGGAAGTAAGCAAAGATTAAGGTAGAAAACATGAAATGTGAACTACGCGGAAGACACAGTGACTGATACTAGGTCGAACTGACAAGAAGAGAAGAAAAGATGGAAAAACGTAAGGAAAATCAAGTCATTGAACGAGGAGATCGAGGATGACAGATCAGCAAGGAAGACAGATCGTGGAAAACTCAATAAGCAAAAAAATCCATCGTTGGATGCTTTGGAGGACCGCGTGAGAAGGAAGGAAAGATTGGCTTATGAAGCCTTGAAAACATGGGAAAAGTTGACCTAGTGTTTTAGACACCTAAAGTTTTTGGTATTTAGGGTTTTGACACTTAGGTTTCGGCCTAAGGCTATCGGTGAGTCATTGTAATGTATAAATAAGAACCTAGATGAGGGAAGAGGGGTCAGTGAAGAGTCCCAATTAGGTTATTGTTATGAGTGATTATTGTAGTGAGAGAGAGAAGCATTGAGAAGTGAGGGAAGTCTTTGTTGTAAGATCTTCAGCTAGGTGCAAAGATCAACCTTGTAGCTGGGTGTGCAGGGAGGGAAGACATAGAGAAAGAGAGAATATTTGCTAGCTAAGGGCGCAGATAAGAACTGTATTCTTTCATCTTAATATATTATAAAGAATAGTTCTATGGATGTATCCCTAGGGAGAGGGTGAACCATGTATGTCTTAGTGTTGTGTGTGATTGATGTGGTGTTCTCTTGTTCTTGATATAATGTTATTCCATTACTCTGTTATATCTGATAGATTAAGGTGTGAGGTAGGAGTAAGTTGATAACTGAAATCTAGATGTTGTGTTGTTATTGTTTTGGATCCACTTTGTATTCCCTTGGTTGTATACATCTGTGTCCTAAAGCCCCCCATAGCTACTTCGGGTGACACTGCATCTGCCTCACAGGTGTTTCTGAAAGGGCCAGTAATTAGGGCTTGTTGGTGCGCTCTTGGAGTATAACCCTAGGTCTGCCCCTGTGCCAACAAATGGTTCCATTGTCAGGATAGGGATATTCTTAAGGGAATGTCAAGGTGGTTTCCATCGAAGATAGATATTCAGAAGTGGATAGAAGACCAATAAAAGGACTTTGCAGAAGCCAAAAACAAGAACCCTAAGCTTAGCATCGAGGACTGGTTGGGAAGGTATATCTTTACTGATATACACAATATTTTCTTTGGAGGAATTCATTAGGAGTTATACGAGTGGCTAGCTAGGTTAGTAGACACCCAGTTTGAGATCACATCTAGACCACCTGTGGTTTGGACGTCGGTGCTGATCAAGAAGATCAAGAGAGTTGATAACATCGTGTCAAGAGAAGTATATCACTGGTTCGATAGCACCATTAGAGGATATATCATTGAGTTTGTTTTTGACATAGTAGAATCGTAGAGTCAAGCAGAGAGATACTTCTTCAAGGGACCTAGAGGAAAATTTTTACAATTTCTGAAGTTGAGGATCAAGATGTTATTACATGAGAAGAACATATTGAAGGTACAATAGTTGGTCTGATCGAAAATCTAATGTTCAAGAATTCAGACAATGACAACGATGCAGAGGTGGGACATACCCACAGTGGAAGAATATTCATAGAGGTCCCACTAGTGAACTTGTTTGAACAAAATCACAAACCATTGGTACAAGACGAAGGGTTTTACAGTGGAGAGGAAGAAGAAATGGTGAACGTGGAACATTCAAAATCTGGTAGGGATGAAGAAGGAAAGGATGAAGAGCCTCGCCGAGAAGAGTCACAAACTTAAGGAACTGTGCAGATCATTGAAGTAAGTATTATTACTCCTCCTGTTGTTTTAGCAACATCAAGTAATTAGAGTAATCAGAGTCACCAGAGTGCTCAGAGCACTGTCACTAGCATTCCACCACGTACTGAGTCAAGTAAACCTAGGAAGATCTATGGCAGATGAGATGAGGTTACCCAACTTTAGAGGAGATGGATCTAAAGATCCTGATCAACACTAGTTTCTATGTGAAGTGGTGTGGAGTATTAAGAATGTCACCGATGGAGCTGTTAAAGGAGCTCAGTTTAGTACTACCTTGAGAGACCGTGCACTAAGTTTGTACATGAAGTTTTTCCAAGGGGTTGGCCAGCGAAAACTGCTAAACGAGTTCAATAATGCATTGATTGAATAATTCATGAAACCCAATTCAGAGTTGCAATGCATTACAGAACTGAAATAAATCAAGCAGAAAGTAGTTGAACCTGTTTGGGAGTTTGATCAGAGGTTTAAGACCTTAACAGTCCATTTGAGATTTCAGATCCCAGATGAGCAGAACAAGGAATGGTTCATTGTTTCCCTCTTACCACAAATCAGAGTCCCTCTGATGCAGCAGAATATTGCTTCACAGGCCGAGGCATTGGAGATATCCATGAAACTAAAGTCAACTCCTATGGCAAAATCCAACTCAGGTATGAGTCAAATATTGAGTCAGCTAACTAGTTTATCTCTACAGATCAAAGATATGAAGAAAGACAAGGGAAAAGATAAAAGAGAAGACATATGGTGCATTAGATTCAAATCAGAATACCATGACAAGGAGCATTGTCCCCTATTTCACAAGTATTTGGCATCTGGGGCCCCGAGTCCTTTAAAGAAAGTTACCTTACCATGGTGCAAGGTGTGTAGAAATAGGCATTGCCCTGGTGAATGATATTACATGAAAAAGTATGTTCATACACACACAAATTTGTATTGCACGTTCTATAAGTTGGTAGGGCATGATGATAGGGATTGTAGGGCATATGACCTCATGCATGAAAGGTCAAGGGATATATACAAAATTCAAGGTGAAGTACACCAAGAACGAAACACTACGCAGTATAATTATCCAGGAAGAGAAAACTTCAACCCTCGCGGTGGATTCAGAGGAAGACGACAAGGAGGAGATATGGGCTGAGGTAGAGGCCAAATCATTTGTTATAAATTTGCACATCCAGGACATTTGGCAAGGGACTGCTAGAACCCTTGTACCACGTGCAATTATTGCAACTCATTCGAACATGTTATTGAGGAATGTCGAGCATTGCTGACTAAGCTTCAAGAAAGACGGGGTGCAAACCCGCAAGTGCAACTGATATACATTGAACCTCGTGGAGAAGACCCTAGAGTCATTGTTATCACTAGAGGAGGGACTATTATAGGAGAATAAAGAGTGACTTCGGGAAAGACTATAGAAGAATCAGGGGTACGGAAAGCTGCAGAGAATGCACAAGTGTTTGATGTGAGGAAAGAAAAACAAATATTTGAGGAGGCAAGAAAAGAATTTGGGGGAGACCAGTGACTGAAACAAAAAGGGATGAGTTCTTAACCTTAGATAAAAACAAAAAGGATTTGGTCCAATACTTCTTTCATAAATGATATCAAGGGAAACCAGGGCACACAAATGAAAAAGGGAAAACAAAAAATGATTTTACCAGTCGAAAGGGGAAAAACTTAAGACTTGGCCTGTGAGAGGGGGAGAGGGACAAGGGAAAACTATAGACTCAAGGTATTATAGACACACACATACATCCCTTGAAAACCTTATGTGATAACATTTGGCTCCACAGGGGATGTCATGCTCCCTGTGAGCTGCCAAGAATGCACAGTTTCAATGCCTTAGTTGTTGGGCTATGGAGTCTAGCTCAAAACGTCCGTTGAAGAAAACAGGGAAATATGTACACTACTCTACTAAAAAATGAAAACAAACATATGGGCTCTAGAAGGAGCTTATTTATGCACAATCCTTATTGGCCCTTGGGTATGGAAGTAAGCGAAGATTAAGGTAGAAAAGACAGAATGTAAACTGCGCGGAAGACATAGTGACTGATACTGGGTCGAAGTGAGAAGAAGAGCAGAAAATATGGAGTGAAGTAAGAGAAATCAAGTCGTTGAATGAGGAGATCGAGGATGATAGATCAACAAGGAAGAAAGATCGTGAAAAACTCAGCAAGCAAAAAAATTCATCATTGGATGCTTTGGAGCACTGCGTGAGAAGGAAGGAAAGATAGGATGGCAAAGCCCTGAAAATGTGGGTCAAGTTGACCTAGGGTTTAAGACACTTAGGGTTTTTGGTATCTAGGGTTTTGACACTTAGGTTTCGGCCTAAGGCTATTGGTCAGACATTGTAAAGTATAAATAAAAACCTAGATGAGGGAAGAGGGGTCGATGAAGAGTCCCAAGTCTGTTATTGTTATGAGTGATTATTGTAGTGAGAGAGAGAAGCATTGAGTAGTGAGGCAAGTCTGTATTTTAAGATGTTCAGCTAGGTGAGAAGATCAACCATGCAATTGGGTGCATAGGGAGGGAATACAAAGATAAAGAGAGAAGATCTGCTAGCTAAGAGCACAGATAAGAACTGTATGCTTTCATCTTAATATATTATAAAGCACAATTCTGTGGACGTAGCCCTAGGGAGAAGGTGAACCACGTATGTCTTGGTGTTTTGTGTGATTGATGTGGTGTTCTATTGTTCTTGATATACTGTTATTCCATTACTCTATTATATCTGATAGATAAAGGTGTGAGGTAGGAGTAAGTTGATAACTGACATCTAGATGTTGTGTTTTTCTTGTTTTGGTTCCACTTTATATTCCCTTGGTTGTAGACATCTGTGTCCTACAACCGCCCATAGATACTTTGGGTGAGGCTGCATCTGCCTCACAGGTGTTTCTGAAAGGGCCAATAGTTAGGGATTGTTGGTGCACTCTTAGATCTAAACCCTGGGTCTGCCCCTGTGCCAACAAATGGTTTCATTGTCAGGACAGGGATATTCTTAAGCGAATGTCAAGGTGGTTTCCATCGAAGACATAGATTCAAAAGTGGATAGAAGACTAATAAAAGGAATTTGCAGAAGCCCAAAACAAGAACCCTAAGCTTAGCACCGAGGACTGGTTGGGAAGGTATATCTTTATTGATATACATGAGATTTTCTTTGGAGGAATTCATCAAGAGTTATACGAGTGGCTAGCTAGGTTAGCAAACACCCAATTTGAGATCAGATCTAGACCACCTGTGGTTTGGACATCAGTGTTGATCAAGAAGATCAAGAGAGTTGATAACATCATGTCAAGAGCAGTAGATCACTAGTTTGATAACACCATTGGAGGATATATCACTGAGTTTGTTGTTGACAGAGTAGAATCGCATAGTCAAGCAGAGAGATACTTATTCAAGGGACCTAGAGGAAAATTTTTAGAAATTATGAAGTTGAGGATCAAGATGTTATTGCATGAGAAGAACATATTGAAGGTACAATAGTTGGTCCGATAAAAAAGATAATGTTCAAGAATTCAGATAGTGATAGCGATGCAGAAGTGGGACATACGCGCAGTGGAAGAATCTTCAGAGAGGTCCCTCTGGTGAACTTGTTTGAACAAAACTACGGACCACTAGTACAAGACGAGGGGTTTTACAGTGGAGAGGAAGAAGAACTGATGAAGATGGAAAATTCATAATCTGGTAGGGATGAAGAAGGAAAGACTGAAGAGCCTCGCCGAGAAGAGTCACAAACTTAAGGAACTGCATAGATCGTTAAAGTAAGTATTATTACTCCTCCTATTGTTGTAGCAACATCAAGCAATCAGAGTAATCAGAGTCACCAAAGCACTCAGAGAAATGTCACTTGCAGTCCACCATGTACTCAGTCAGGAAACCTAGGAAAATCTATGGCAGATGAGATGATGTTACCCACCTTTAGAGGAGATGGATCTGAAGATCCTGATCAACACTAGTTTCTATGTGAAGCGATGTGGAGTATTAAGAATGTCACCGATGAAGCTATTAAATGAGCTCAATTTTGTACTACCTTGAGAGACTGTGCACTAAGCTAGTACATGAAGTTTTTCCAAGGGGTTGTCCAGCCAAAACCGATGAACGAGTTCAAGACTGCGTTGATTGAAGAATTCAAGAAAACCAAGTCAGAGCCACAATGCATTACAAAACTGAAATAAATCAAGCATAAAGTAGTTGAACATGTTTGGGAGTTTGATCAGAGGTTTAAGAACTTAACAGGCCATTTGAGTTTTCACATCCCAGATGAGAAGAACAAGGAATGGTTCATTGTTTCCCTCTTACCACACATCAGAGTCCCTCTGATGCAACAGAATATTGCTTCGCAGGCTGAGGTGTTGGAGATCTCCATGAAACTAGAATAAACTCCTATGGAAGAATCCATCTTAGGTATGAGTCAAATCTTGAGTCAGCTAACTAGTTTATCTCTGCAGATTGAAGATATGAAGAAATACAAGGGAAAAGATAAAAGAGAATATATTTGGTGCATTAGATGCAAATCATAAGGCCATGGCAAGGAGCACTGTCCCCTATTTCACAAGTATTTGGCATCTTGGGCCCCGAGTCCTTTAAATAAAGTTACCTTACCATGGTGCGAGGTGTGTAGAAATAGACATCTCCCTGGTGAATGCTATTACATGAAAAAATATGCTCAGACACCCACAAATATGTATTGCACATTCTATAAGTCGGTAGGGCATGATGATAGGGATTGTAGGGTCTATTACCTCATGCATGAAAGGTCAAGGGATATATAAAAAATTCAAGGCGAAGTACACCAAGAAGGAAACACTACGTAGTATAATTCTCCAGGAAGAGGAAACTTCAACCCTCGTGGTGGATTCAAAAGAACAGGATGGGGAGGAGATATGGGCTGAGGTAGAGGCCAAATCATTTGTTATAACTGTGAACATCTAGGACATTTGGCAAGGGACTGCCAGAACCCTTGTACCACATGCAGTTACTGCAACGCATTCAAACATGTTATTGAGTAATGTCCAACATTGTTGACTAAGATTAAGGAAAGATGGGGTGCGAACCCACAAGTGCAAAAAATATACGTTGAACCTTGTGGAGAGGACCCTAAAGTCATTTTTATCACTAGAGGAGGAGGTGTTACAGGAGAATACAGAGTGACTCCAAGAAAGACTACAAAAAAATTAGGGGTGCAGAAAGCTGCAGAGAAGACACAAGTGTTTGATGCGAAGAAAGAAAAACAAATATTTGAGGAGGCAAGAAAATAATTCAGGAGAGACCAATGAATGCAACAAAAAGGGATGAGTGCTTAGCATTAGAGAAAACCAAAGAGGCTTTGGCCCAAGACTTATTTCATAAATTAGATCAAGGGAAACTAGGGCGCATAAACAAAGAAGAGAAAATAAAAAACGATTTTACCAGTCGAAAGGGGAAAACCTTAAGACTTGGACTGTGAGAGGGGGAGAGGGACAGGGAAAAAATAAAGACTCAAGGTTTTATAGACACACACATACAGCCCTTGAAAACCTTATGTGATAACATTTTTTTCCACGGGGGATGGCATGATCCCTGTGAGCTGCCAATAATGCATAGTTTCAGTGCCTTAGTTGTTGGGCTATGGAGTCTAGCTCAAAACTTTCGTTGAAGAAAACAGGGAAATATGTACACTACTCTACTAAAAAACAAAAACAAACATATGGGATCCAGAAGGATCTTATTTATGTACAATCCTTGTTGGCCCTTGGGTATGGAAGTAAGCGAATATTAAGGCAGAAAATAAACAATGTGAACTATGCGGAAGACACAGTGACTGATACTGGGTCAAACTGAGAAGAAGAGAAGAAAAGACGAAGCAAAGTAAGATAAATCAAGTCGTTGAACGAGGAGATCGAGGATGACAGATCAGAAAGGAGGACAGATCGTGGAAAACTCATCAAGCGTAAAAATCCATGGTTGGATGCTTTGGAGCACCGTGCGAGAAGGACGGAAAGATAGGATAGAGAAGCCCTGAAAACATCGGTCAAGTTGACCTATGGTTTTAGACACCTAGGGTTTTTTGTATCTAGGGTTTTAACAATTAGGTTTCAACCTAAGGCTGTCGGTGAGTCATTATAATGTATAAATAAGAATGTAGATGAGGGAAGAGGGGTCTATGAAGATTCCCAAATCTGTTATTGTTATGAGTGATTATTGTATTGAGAGAGAGAAGCATTGAGCAGTGAGGGAAGTCTATGTTGTAAGATCTTCAGTTGGGTGCGAAGATCAACCCTACAGTTGGGTGCGCAGGGAGGGAATAGAGAGAGAAAGAGAGAAGATTTGCTAACTAAGAGCGTAGATAAGAATCGTATGCTTTCATCTTAATATTTTATAAAGAACAGTTATGTGGATGTAGCCCTGGGGAGAGGGTGAACCACATATGTCTTGGTGCTGTTTTTGATTGATGTGGTGTTCTCTTGTTCTTGATATACTATTATTCCATTACTCTGTTAGATCTAACAGATAAAGGTGTGAGGTAGGAGTAAGTTGATAACTGATCTCTAGATATTGTGTTTTTCTTGTATTGGATCCACTTTATATTCCCTTGTTTGTAGACATCTGTGTCCTACAACCCCCCATAGCTACTTCGGGTGAGACTGCATCAGCCTCACAGGTGTTTCTGAAAGGGCCAGTAGTTAGGGCTTGTTGGTGTGCTCTTGGAGATGAACCCTGGGTCTTCCCCTGTGCTAACAAATGGTTCTGTTATCGGGACAGGGATATTCTTAAGGGAATTTCAAGGTGGTTTCCATCGTAGACAGATATTCAGAAGTGGATAGAAGACCAATAAAAGGACTTTGCAGCAGCCCAAAATAAGAACCCTAATCTTAGCACCCAGGACTGGTTGGAAAGTTATATCTTTACTAATATACACGAGATTTTATTTGGAGGAATTCATCAGGAGTTATATGAGTGGCTAGCTAGGTTAGTAAACACCCAGTTTGAGATCAAATCTAGACCACCTGTGGTTTGGATGTCAACGTTGATCAAGAATATCAAGAGAGTTGAAAACGTTGTGTCAAGAGGAGTAGATCACTAGTTTGATAGCACCATTGGAGGATATATCACTAAGTTTGTTGTTGACAGATTAGAATTGTATAGTCAAGTAGAGAGATACTTCTTCAAGGGACCTAGAGGAAAATTTTTACAATTTTTGTTAAGAACCAAATATCAATATAGCATAGAAAGACCTCAGAAAAAGTACTCAACGCCTTGAAAAAGAGATAATTTTAGATAATAAGCCTCTTCGAGGGGGCAACCTCCTTTTACCCCACTTAAATTTTCAAGTACAAGATGATTCAAAATGAAAATGTCTCCTTGGTATATATAGGAGACTAGGAGGTATAATTACAACTAATGGCCTAAATCCGACATAAATAAAATAACATTACTAATATAATATGCTTCAATTAAGGGGTAATGAGCCAATATTAGGGCTTAACATTCCCCTCCCCTTGAGACAAGTGTTGTCCGCAACGCTTGAGTAACATTGGATGCTTCTGTATAAAAGACTCATCTTCCCAAGTGGAATCTTCAACCGATAGTTTCCTCCATTTAATGAGATACTCTAAAATGGATCTATTCCTCAGCTGGCGAATTCTTGTGTCAGTGATGGCTTCAGGCTCCAATATG
>ML788515.1:191750-223192 GCA_009831015.1 Picea engelmannii | reverse complement strand
TTCCTTGTGTCCTCATCATGAATTTCATGGGATGCATTTTCACTTTCAGGTGTCTTATCTGTTACAAAATTTTTCAATACTTCCATGATCTCCCCTTTTAAACCATCCATCTTAGTATCCAACTTAGCTTCCATTGAATCCATCTTCTTTTGTAGTTCATTTATGTCCCTACGCATTTCTTCACCTTCATCAAGAGTCAGAGTAGGATTTTCTGGAGGCTTATTTGGTGTAGAAGTTCCCTTGTTTGGTGGCATGTTGGCCAAGTATCACTTTTGAACCTTGATTTTGAGGTGGTTCTGCTAGACAATATTTCTTCTATTGTATCTCCCACATTTCGGCCCTTATGGGTATGAAACTTTATTTTATGTATTTCTTTGATATTTCTTCTCTGTAATGCCACAAGTCTGATCAAAATTGGATGTGTCAAGTGGAATTTACGGTAAGTTCCCCACAACTTCTTGATTTTTGGCCCTTCTAGGAGATCTCACTTGTATAGCGTGCCCTACACAAAATAATTGATATAAAATTCTGAAACTCACACCAGAAATACTACAGACTGTCCACGATCCAATGAAACCAATCCCACTCAATTTGGATACTCTAGGAAGAATTTATGACTGTTTTACCTGGAACACCTTCTTGAGACTAGTCAATAGGACTAGTCAGATACCCTATCTTACACAGGGTGTAAATACAAATTTAAGATAACCAAAACTCTGAACTTTTTACCAAATATACCTTACTAATTTATGTAAATATCCTCTAGATTTAAGGGTCTAAAACGTTATAGAAAATTTTTTATAGCAAAAATTCCTCAATGACCCAGTTCAAGATGATTCCATAACCCTATCTTGTATAGGTTGTATCTACAAAAATATAAGGACTCAGGAGATGAATTTTGAACCCAACGTACCTTGATCCATCTTATAAATATCTTCCAAGCCATGCCTTTTGAAACATTGTAGAAAAAAAATTATAGCTAAAACTCCAAGGTGTCTCAGATGTAGCAGTGAAACCCCAAGACCTTGAGCTTTGATACCATATGTTAAGAACCAAATATCAATATACAATAGAAAAACCTCAAAAAAAGTACTCAACACCTTGAAAAAGAGACAATTTCATATAATAAGCCTCTTCAAGGGGGAAACCTCCTTTTACCCCAGTTAAATGTTCAATCACAAGATGATTCAAAATGAAAATGTCTGCTTGGTATATATAGGAGACTAGGAGGTATAATTACAACTAATGGCCTAAAGCCGACATAAATAAAATAACATTACTAATACAATATGCCCCAATTAGGGGGTAATGGGCCAATATTAGGGCTTAACAATTTCTTAATTTGAGGATCAAGATGTTATTGCATGAGAAGAACATATTGAAGGTACAATAGTTGGTCCGATCGAAAATCTAATGTTCAAGAATTCACACAGCGACAATGACGTAGAGGTGGGAAATACACGCAGTGGAAGAATCTTCAGAGAGGTACCTCTAGTGAAATTGTTCAAACATAACCATGAACCACTGGTACAAGATGAAGGGTTTTACAGTGGAGAGTAAGAAGAATTGGTGAGCGTGGAACATTCAAAATCCGGTAGGGATGAAGAAGGAAAGACTGAATATCCTCGCTGAGAAGAGTCAGAAACTTAAGGAACTGGGTAGATTGTTGAAGTAAGTATTATTACAACTCCTGTTGTTTTAGCAGCATGAAGCAATCAGAGTAATTAGAGTCACCAGAGAGCTCAGAGCACTGTCGCTAGCAGTCCACCACGTACTCATTCAGGAAACCTAGGAAGATCTATGGAAAATGATATGAGGATACCCACCTTTAGAGGAGATGGATCTGAAGATCCTGATCAGCACTGGTTTCTATCTGAAGCGGTGTGGAGTATTAAGAATGTCACCGACGAAGCTGTTAAACAAGATCAATTTAGTACTACCCTGAGAGATCATGCACTAAGCTTGTACATGAAGTTTGTCCAAGGGGTTGTCGAGCCAAAACCGTTGAACGAGTTCAAGACTGCGTTGATTGCAGAATTCAAGAAACCTAAGTTGGAGTTTCAATTCATTACAGAATTGAAAGAAATCAAGCAGAAAGTAGTTGAACCTGTTTGGGAGTTTGATCAGAGGTTTAAGACCTTAACATGCCATTTGATTTTTCAGATCCCACATGAGCATAACAAGGAATGGTTCATTGTTTCCCTCTTACCACACATCAAAGTCCCTCTGATGCAACAGAATATTGCTTCACGGGTTGAGGCATTGGAGATTGCCGTGAAACTAGAATCAACTCCTATGGCAAAATCCAGCTCAGGTATGAGTCAAATCTTGAGTCAGCTAACTAGTTTATCTCTGCAGATCGAAGATATGAAGAAAGACAAGGTAAAGGATAAAAGAGAAGATATATGGTGCATTATATGAAAATCAGAAGGCCATGATAAGGAGCATTGTCCCCTATTTCATGAGTATTTGTCATCTGGGGCCCCGAGTCCTTTAAAGAAAGTTACCTTACCATGGTGCGAGGTGTGTAGAAATAGACATCGCCTTTTTGAATGCTATTACATGAAAAAATATGTTTAGACACCCACAAATTTGTATTGCACGTTATGTAAGTCAGTAGGGCATGATGATAGGGATTGTAGGGCCTATGACCTCATGCATGAAAGGTCAAGAGATATATACAAAATTCAAGGTGAAGTACACCAAGAAGGAAACACTACACAATATAATTATCTAGGAAGAGGATACTTTAACCCTCGCGGTGGATTCAGAGGAAGAGGACGAGGAGGAGATATGGGCTGAGGTAGAGGCCAAATAATTTGTTATAACTATGCACAGCCAGGACATTTGGAAAGGAACTGCCAGAACCCTTGTGCCACATCCAGTTACTGCAACTCATTCGAACATGTTATTGAGGAATGTCCAGAATTGCTAACTAAGCTTCAAGAAAGACGGGGTGCGAACCCGCAAGTGAAACTGATATACGCTAAACCTCGCGGAGAGGACCCTAGAGTCATTGTTATCACTAGAGGATGCGTTGTTATAGGAGAGGACAGAGTGACTCCGAGAAATACTACAGAATAATCAGGGGTGCGGAAATTTGTAGAGAAGACACAAGTGTTTGATGCGAAGAAAGAAAAACAAATATTTGAGGAGGCAAGAAAAGAATTTGGGAGAGACTAGGGTTCTTCATTAAAGACACGACCAAAATAAAGAGAATGTGGAATTCCCCTAGCATTTGATCAGTCTTCTCTTCCAGGAGAAGGAAAAGAGGTAAGCAAGCTCATGGAATTCTTATATACTTGTATTAATTTTATTCAGGATGAAAGCGTTGTACAAGAGATACAAAATTTAATCAGATAGTACAAACTAGGAAAGATAGATCCCTTGCTGAATAGAGAAATACACCAAGTCTCTAAAAAGAGAAGGACAAATAAGGAACTGCACCTGAATTCTCAAATTGGATATTATGATATAGACTATGTGGTCCTCGACTTAGGGTCGGAGGTCAATGTCATGATGAAGCAGACCTGGGAACTAATGGGGAAAACTAATTTGATCTATTCCTCTATCAGGCTTAGGATGGCTATTCAACAAGCTGTAAGCCCCTTTGGAAGAATGGAACATGTCCCTGTGGATATCGACGGAGTAAGGACACTTGCAGACTTCGAGGTGATTAAGATAGTTGATGATATCTGTCCTTACCTTGCGTTGTTAGGAATTGATTGGGCTTTCAATAATTCCACTGTGGTTGATTTAACGAAAAGAATAATGACATTTGAAGGAGATGGCCTTAGGGTCATTGCAACTTTGGATCTTGATGAAGGTCAGAGATACACAGAACCCATTAGAGAAGAAGACCATGCATATGAACTAGAAAACATATACAAATTAATAGCCAGACAACAGGATTACATTAATCCTACAACAGACGGGAACCTAAGTTGGCGAAGTGAAAGTGCATGTTCATCGGATTCCGAAGAAGAACTGGAGAACTAGCATAAGAAAATGTATGAAGTATCTATAAGGAGATGTGCTAGGTTAACCAGAGAAGTTCGTTGGATCAACACAACAGTAAGTAACTTGCCCACCTTTGATGGTCTAAATCATTTAGAAGCATTCTTGTTGGACTTTGAAGAGATTGTACCAACACAAAAAAGATTGTTGGCAATAGATGAGGCCTTGAAAGAAACTCCAGAAAGATGTTGGGGGACACACAAAAACAACATTACAGAATGGGTACAATGTTTCACTTTGATGACAGTGTGGTTTTCAAAGCAAGTAGAAGGCTGCAAAGTTAGGTACACAAGTTGAAGTTGTCTGAAGGACCATGTGCGAAGTTGCGAGGAATCTTGGAGAAGAATTCCTCAAGAGAATTGGGTGCACAAATTCATCAACACACTGGACACAACCCCTATCAATTGGTATCTAACAGAATGTTAAACCAGTTTGGAAACCTGATAAACTAAGAAAGGGACCAAATTTGGTAGGGAAATGCCAAGTCCCTGAAATGAGATATCTGGCACCGCGTGTCCTTTTGATTTGGATGGTTGGTATTTACTTCAGAACTCCGAGATTCGGGCATTCCGAGATGTTTAACATCACAAATCCTCGAAGTGTTAAGTCCCCGAAATGAGAGATCTGGCACTGCGTGTCCTTTTGATTTGGATGGCTAGGATTTACTTCAGAACTCTAGGATTTGGGTGTTCTAAGATGCACAACAGTACAAATACCTGAAGTGCCAAGTCTCTAAAGTAAGAGATCTGGAATCGTGTGTCCTTTTGATTTAGTTGATTGAGATTTACTTCAGGACTACAGGCTTCGGGCATTCTAAAATGCATAACACCACAAACCTTCTAAAGTGTCAGATCTTATGACATGTGTCCACTTCAATCAACGGTCCAGATGAACTCCGGGATTTGGTCCTTCAGTAGTTATTTACTCAACACTACTTTCTTCCTCCCAAAATACGAGATCCCTGAATATAGGGATCGTCTGACACGCATCCCCTGCTTGGATTGATGGACAAGAATTGCATGAATTTCACTCTGTCTTCTCTACATGTGACCGAGAGTTGTAACCTCAGCTTAACCTGTGGGCACTTGTCTCACTTTTCAAGTTCGACAGTCGTGTTTTAATGGACTGTGAAGGTCAACAGAAAAGAGTGATTGCAAAAGCTCAACTTTCTCACGCCTTAATTTCCATTGCGATTTCCGCAATGGCTCCCCACCATCGATCTCCCTTCAATGAGATCTGATGGCTATGACTTAATATTTTCTTGATCTGACAGCTTATATTTCTCTTGCCTAGATCTAAGGACTAAAAAAATATGGCAGGAGCACCAAGATGATCGGGTCCAAAGTATCGTGGTTTGTGAATTCTTGAGATTAGTGGCCGAGAGAGATTGCGGGGGGTGAAGTTGTGCGAGGTTTAATTTCGAAGGGCGGTCCCACAATTGAAACCACGGTTTTCTATCAGGGGTACGTGGCATCACCAGGTGCATTGCAGGATGAAAGGTGGGTTACCTCAAAACCACTTCCTCACACCCCGCAAAATAGACCGTTAGAGTCCTGACTCAACACCTTGTTGAGGGATCCTAAATCTCTTTAACTCAGCAGTAGGAACCAAACCCTCCATTGAGGCCCAATTAGACTCTACAACATTTAATGGTGGAATGGTTCTCCAGATATTGCGATCTGGCCAATTAATCGATGGGCTTTATGTAGTGATTGACAAGATGCTTTCTTGTGAAAGATCCTCCTTCAGTTCAAACATTTTTTTTTTCTCTTATAGGTGGGATCGATACAAGATAAATGTTGGTCTAAACCAGTTGGATAAAAAAGGGGAAAGGACTTAACAACTGAACAAGGTTGAGCTCGTGATAACCCTCATACTCAAGCATGCAGACAATGATTCTTACACCTACAACAAGCCTAGTACTAATACATTAACCTGCTGGTGTTCCAATTGTTGACTGAGATACAATTATTATAAAAAGATATACATGCAATAAACGATGGAAAGAAAAATAGTTTCCTTAGCTCTAATAATTGATCACACATTAACACAACGATTTAATTTTCATCATTAAAGACAAGAACTATAAAAATATTGAATCAAATAACTTATCAACATATTTAGAGGCTCTTACTCGTTACAACATCCATTCATGAGATAAAATCATAAATATTTCTTCTTCATATCCAATCACACACACTTTTGATGAAAAACACAAACTTGTCTCTAGTCCTAAACAAGACTTCTCAATTAAGGTATCTATGAAATAGTTCTTTACAAATCCAAAAATGAGGGTCTTTGCCAAAAACCATCAACCTCTTCTAACAGGTCGATCCTCTTATTTATAACATATCATTAACTAAAAATAACTATCAAAAGTGTAAGCTAAGTAAAACAAAACATCACCACATGGCGCTTTCATCTCTCAGTCTTCTAAGAGTCATCAAATGGTTTCACTTGAGTGGATGAATATTCTCGTACTCCTACCATTTGACAAAGAGATCATTGCATGTGTTGGCATACGGGAATCTGTGTTGGTCCATTGGGGCCGAAAGGATCTACGTTATCTCCACTGCCTGTGCCCGATACTTGACTATTCTATAACTTAATTGCTGCAACATTGTTTGAGCCTTGATCGGGTGTTCCATGAACTATTTCACTTGACCTCGCACCATGTTCACCACCTTTTCTATCTCTACAGCCCACGATGAGTCTTGTTCAACATGTAATTTGACTATGTCATGCAAGTCAACAAAGTCATCGAGTGTGCTGAATTCTAGAAGGCCGATGTCTCTCATCGCCCAGTTAATCTTGGTCCAACTCTTTTCGCACTTGGCCCATTTCTATTGGATTTCTTGATGGGGTTCTTGGGCCATTTTAACCTAATATTCGACCGACTTATTTATGCGGTCGATGCTGCTATCCCTTAGTACCCAGATGTCGTTCTCTTCGGTGTCTCGGCCCTGTTGAACTGCGTTGATGTAGTCAATCCTTTCCACTGCTTGGTGTTCTTTCTCATAAAATCTTTCCATATCCTTTCATGTCACCAGTGCTAGGAGGGTGTCTTATTGGAAATCAACAATCCCTGTAGTGAAAAGATGATCCTCATTTGTAAATTTATTGTAGGCCTCCTGGAATTTGCTTCTCCAGAACATCGTGGCATGTGTGGAGTCCTGATAATATTTCTCCAAATGGTGTAGATGCTCCAACTCCTTCAGCGCAGCAGCCAAATTCTCTTCATCCTTCCTCGCTCTATCCAAGGTGGCATCTGTGATTTCCATCCCTGCATCGATAAGATCAGACATCTTGGCATGCTCTGTGCTAATCAATTTCTCCTATGTGATGATGAGGATGGAGCGATCCAGAGTAAGCCTCCTCTTCTTGATGGTTATTTTCATGATGGATTTCCTCTTTCAATCATAAGAGATGTCTTGGATATCAGTGACCTCATCCACGGGTTCAGGGATTTGCTTCTCTCCCCAAGTAAGCATTTTTCCCAGGCTCCCGATGATGTATATTTGTTCAAGACTGGGTTCTTGAACCTCTTTTGTGTGTTCTGAAAGTTCAAACTCTAGTTGTTTCTCATCGGGAGGTAAAGTACTGGTTGATATTGAAGCATCAAGGGTAGGGTTGGTACTTACTTGATAATTGGTTGTTGAGATGTCGATTTCTTGCTGTGGAACTTCTTCTTCTTGTTCACCCGAACCTAGATTGTCCTTCGGGCTCTCCACTTGGGTCCCCGGTACATCAAGTAGCTCAGTGTCTAAGACAATTTTGACCTCTTGGTCACTCTGTGGAAGGATTTGGATTTGAGCATCAGTAGTTGGGGAAGATGCCTTCTCAGGTTCCTTTTCCTCTGTGATCTGCACCAGAGTCACCAAGGAAACCTATGAACTCTCCTCATCATCATAGATCGTTATTAATTCATGGAGGGGGTTTGGTTCACTTTCCCTCCCTGATGTCCTCATTATCTCTGGCTACGCTAAAATGTCCCCTAGTGATCCGACCTGTGGCGTTGAAACTTCAGGGTTATCCAACCCAATCATCTCTTCAATTTGCATTAGATCTAGGTCACTTGGACCTACTTGGATTTTGATTGGGTTTTCATTAGGGACCCTTGTAATTTACACGAGGTCTGGATCATTCTACAACTGACCAATTACTCGTTGTTCCTATTCCATCAGGAGAAATCCCCTTTCCTGTGCCTCTGGTGTCATAAACAGTCCTCTGTTCTGCACCTTTGTTGCCTCTACTACTCTGATTTCTTCTCTAGATCTGAGGGGTTCTTGAGCCAGCTGCTCTATTGTTGTCTCCTATTCATTCAAGTGCATGGCCTTGAACCTAGTCATTTTCAGGTCGGCCATCCTTTGCACCACCTCGTCCTTGTCCTAGGTGTTCTCTGTGAAGACTTCATCTTCGAACTTGTCATGAGCATATGACCAGCAGGATGAAACCTCTATGTAAATGTGTTGACCTGCATAGAATAGATCTAGCTAAACAATGATACACACATTTGCAGAGAGAATTGGAAAAAAGAAGAAGAAGGAGAGAAATAATGGAAAGAATTTTCATTAACCGTTATGAATAATGAATAATTTACACATGATATATTCTATATAACTCAATGAGTTCAACTTGAGGTGAACCAAGTCACCATAGTGGTGGTCTATAGTGATCTAGACACACACCAATAGTTACGGGAGTGAACTGCCACCTATTCTAGTCTCTCAGGCAGTTACGTGAGTGAATTGCCACCTAGTTGAGTTAACTAGTCAACTAGTCTTCAGTTAATTGACTGAACAGAAAGTAGTGAGGAGTTAAATCAAGGAATCAAGGCTAATTCACTACTTTTGTGATGATACCAAGGCAAGGTATAATTAGCATGGTGATGATCCCAATGTTGCATGGTGATGATCCCAATGCAACATCTAAACTCAACTCAACTAATCAAACTAAAGTGTGAACTGAAAGAGAATATTCTCTAGGTGGAATATTCTCTAGGTGGAATATTCTCTCCTAAAATATAGGAGACTGGATAATGACTAATTATGACTAATGAACAAATAAAAACCTTAGGAAAAATAAATCCTAGGTGTGTGTGAAGTAACTCCAACACCCCCCCCTGAACATCACTATGGTGAAAATAAAGATTGGGTCCCGGCAATGAGGCCATGTTAGGTACCCAAGTACAAACGATACACTGAAAATAAAGTGAGGAAAGAGGGAAAACCTCATGGTAAAACCCCCCCCTCAAGGTACAATGTATGTAAAAAAAGAAGAACTATAGTTGCTAGGCAATTGTGTCCTTCACTCCAAGACGACCTCACAGAGAATGGAATTTTTTCTCAGTGAAGGTCTTGGTGAAAATGTATGTTTTCTATTCTGCTGAAGGACATAATTGTAAGTCAATGATCCCCTCATGTACCAAGTCCCGGATGTAGTGCATGTGGATCTCAATGTGCTTCGTCCGATGCCTCTGAACTAGATCTCTGCAGAACTTCAGAGTGCTCTGGTTGTCACACCAGATGGTGATCGACCGATGAAACTAAATGCCCAACTCAGTGAGAAAATGTTGTAGCCACATAGCCTAAATGGTTATGTTAACTACCCCTCTGTACTATGCCTTGGTTGAAGATAGAGAAATGGAAACTTGCTTCTTACTCGACCAACAGATAGGCCTGAAACCAAGATTGAGTGAGTAACCAGATCTGGACTTGTGATCAATGCTATCGCCAGCCCAGTCGGAATCAGTAAACCCAATGAGATCTAATGTAGAGTCTACTGCATAGTGAATCACAAAGGTGATGGTGCCCTGTACATATCGAAGGATACACTTTGCAGCTTCCCAATGTAGCTCATGCGGCTCCTGCATGAACCTGGAAACTGCGCCAACTGCATAAGAGAGGTATGGTCTGGAGTGTGTGAGATATAACAAGCTCCCCACTAGCTATCTGTATAGTTTGTTGTCAACCAGTGGAGTCTCCTCACCATCCTCAAGTTTGACTCCTGATAGGAAAGGAGTCGGAGCAGACTTGCAGTCTATCATGTGAAATTTCTCAAGGAGATCTCGTGAATACTTGGCTTGAGACAGTTTGATGCCTGATGCATCTTGAATGATATCAAGTCCAAGGAAGAAATTTAGTGGATCCATGTCCGTCATCAAAAACCTGTCATGAAGGATCCTCTTGACTATAACAATCACTGAAGTCAAGCAACCGGTGATCAGCAAATCATTGACATACAAAACTAAAAGTAGAAGTGAATCAGCCATCCTAAGCATGTATACATTCGGGTACGATTTACAACGTACAAAGTTTTGTGACAACAGTTAGGAGTCCATCTTGGCATACCATAACCTCGGAGCCTGCTTGAGGCCATAAAGTGACTTCTTCAATCGATAGACCAAAGATGAGTCCTGCATAAATCCTTGGGGCTGCTCCATGTAGATCTCCTCAGAGAGATCACCGTGAAGAAATGCATTCTTCATGTCCATCTTATGGACTTCCCATCCCTTGGTTGTCGCAATGGAAAGTTCCAATCGTATGGAATCGATCTTCACTACTGGAGCGAAGGTCTTGTCATAGTCAATACCATGAACCTGCTGAAAGACTTTGGCGATAAACCTGGCTTTGTATCTGTTGATATGTCCATCAGTTGCACTCTTGATCCTGTAGACCCATCTGCATCTGACAAGTTTCCTCCCAGAAGGAAGGGGAACCAGATCCCAAGTCTGGTTCTCGAGGAGGGAGTTGTACTCCTCCTGCATGGCGTATTCCCAAAAGGGATTTCCAGTAGCATCACCATAAGACTGTGGCTCTGAAGACTGAACCAAGAAAATATGCCTAGAAGGCAATGGTTTAGTGGCAGTGAGTGCAATAGGAGGCTCCTCTAAATCATATCGAGTTCTCCTAGTATTGGCTGGATCACCAACAAGATCCCTTGCATCCTGAAGAGTAGTCTATGCCCACTTGGGGCTCTGCTATGGCTCTATGACTGCATCTGGATGCTCTGACTCCACATCTGACTGTATTGACTCTGAATCTGAATCATCTAAGTCCTATGAATCATAAATTTTGTCTAAATAAGAGTCATCATGTGCATGCTCATCATCTCAGACAGGTGGAAGAGTGAAGGTGTCTGCATGCGACTGTTGAGGTACATGCGAGACACTTTCCTCGAATTGGACACTACGCTCAATGATGAGTTGATCCGAGGAAAGATCAATAAGCTAATATCCCTTCACACCATCGGGGTATCCAACAAAAATGCACTCAGTGCTCTGTGGATCAAGTTCCTTCCTCTTTTCAGAGGGAATTTGGGCCCATGCACGTGAACCAAAAATGCGAAAGTGGGCCACTTCTGGTTTGAGGACGCTCCAAGCCTCGTAGGGGGTCTTATCCTTTACAGATCTATGAGGAGATATTTTTTGGATGTATGTTGCATAGTTAAGTGCTTCGGCCCATAGTCTCTATGGTAGTGACTTTGCATGCAACATGCAAGATTCCATCTCCTTTAGAGATCTATTTTTTCGCTCAGCAACTCCGTTTTGTTGCGGAGTGTAGGGAACCGTATGATGCAACTGACTCCCTGCCTCATGGAAAAGATTATGAATCTCACGATTCACATATTCTCCCCCGTTATCAGTTCGGAGGACTTTGATCTTCTTTCCGGACTGTGTCTCAACCAAAGCTTTGAAATCTTTGAGGTGTTGAAAGACCTCGGATTTTTGCCTAAGAAAGTAGATCCAAGTAAAATGTGAGAAATCGTCAACAAAAATGAGAACAAACCTTGCTTTTTTGATCGATGGATGTAGAAAAGGAACCATGAGGTCACTGTGGATCAGATCTAAAGGTGCGGAAGCTCGCTGAGACTTTCCTTTGACGAATTTCTTATGAGGGTGTTTTCCGAGAACACATCCCTCACATACTCCCTTGGATAAATAGATGTCTGGTAGACCATCAACTAATATGTTCTTGCTAAGCTATTGCATGTATATGAAATTCAAAATTCCAAACCTTTTGTGCCATATCCTACTACTTTCATCAGCATGAGTAAGCAGTAAAGCATAATCAGGTTCAATGAATTCAGAAAATGTATACAATATAGACTGATGATTTACCTCACCGGTAGAAACCTTGGAGTTTGTTTTCATGTCGTATATGTCCACGAAATTTGGTATGAATACAAATTTATTTTCGATGCCAGAATTCATCATCCGATACACGGAGAGAAGGTTGACAAAAATATTGGGAATATGCAACATGTTCTCGAAGCTTCCGTTGGTGAGTTCAATCCTTCCTTTGCTGGTGACTTTGACAGAAGAGTTGTCCCCCATCAGAATAGGAGTACCTTTGCATGCATACAAAGAAGAATAGACTACTTCTGAGGTAGCCATGTGATGTGATGCTCCTGAATATACGATCCAAGCATCGGGAGAGGAGTTGATTGCAATCAAGGCATGGAAACAATTGCCTTTGTTGGAATTCGGATCTTTTGGCTTCTTCTTCTTTGCACCCTCGGGGATGCGATCTCCAAGGTTGTTTTTTCTGAAGTATCTGAGACATCAGATATTTTTTTTTTTTTCATGCGTGTGGATTCCAAATGGAATCCTTTCTGACAATATGTGCATTTCTCTCCTTTTCTTCCCTTTTCTCCTTTGGATCCGGAGACATCGGTGAAGGGTTTTGTGTACCCTTCCTTCTTCGTATGTGCATGATATTTCTGCTTATATTTATCTTTATATTTTTTATATTTGTAGCTGCCATCATGCACAATGAGTGCATGCGCCCTTGGGCCTTTGATTGTGCCCATGTTGATTAGCTTGGTTTGCTCTTGTGTCAGGGATTCAATAAAGTCCTCAAGAGAAGGCATCTTCCAGGTGGCTCCAGAGGAGAATCTGACAGTATGGAATGTGGATATGAATACAGATAATTAAGTTCCAATCTTGGAGAGAATGGTTAGAACCATTTTTTTCTCCTCAGCCGATTTATCAACCTCGCAAGCTTTGATTTGCAGCAGTAAATCCTTGAATTTTGTAAAGAAATATTGGATATTGTCAAAGCTTTTTGGATACAATGTGAGCAGATCCACCTTCAACATGTGTCCCCTCATCTCATCGTATTTTCCAAAGAGCCCTTCCAATATTTTCCAGGCTTCATTGGGAGTCTTACAAGAAGATATGTTAAAAAGGAGATCGGGAGAAATAAGACTGCAAATTGTTCCAAGTGCCTTATCCATGCGATTTAAGTACTTGGATTTTTCTATGGCTGATGTTGGTTATGTATTTGTATTCATGGTTAACCTATAAAACCCTCTAGATAAAATATGTATGGCTATTTTATCCTTCCATGCAAAATAGTTGTAAGGTGTAAGAATGAATTCTTTTTGGAATTCCATCTTTTCGTTGTCTTCAATCTTTTGTACCTGCAAAAAATTTTGGTGTATATTTTTCTTAGCAGTCCGTCAGTTCTTATACCATGTAAATGTGATGACCTAAACAGAATAGATCTATCTAAACAATGATACACACATTTTCATAGAGAATTGGAAAAATAAGTAGAAGGAGAGAAAGAATGGAAAGAATTCTCATTAACCGTTATGAATAATGAATAATTTACACATGATATATTATGTATAACTCAACGAGTTTGACTTGAGGTGAACCAAGTCACTATAGTGGTGGTCTAGAGTGATCTGGACACACACCAGCAGTTACAGGAGTGAACTACCACCTATTCTAGTCTCTCAGGCAGTTACAGGAGTGAATTGCCACCTAGTTGAGTTAACTAGTCAACTAGTCTTCAGTTAATTGACTGAACATAAAGTAGTGAGGAGTTAACTCAAGGAATCAAGGCTAATGCACCACTTTGGTGATGATACAAAGTCAAGGTCGAATTATCATGGTGATGATCCCAATTTTGCATGGTGATGATCCCAATTCAACATCTAAACTCAACTCAACTAGTCAAACTGAAGTGTGAACAGAAAGAGAATATTCTCCAGGTGGAATATTCTCTCCTAAAATATAGGAGACTGGATAATGACTAATTATGACTAATGAACAAATAAAAACCTTAGGAAAAATAAATCCTAGGTGTGTGTGAAGTAACTTCAACACTGTGAAGCATGTTGCAGGACCAGGCCCTTTGGGTCATGCTTGCGGAATTGGCCCTTCGGGAATCTAAATTCAAGTTGGCTCATCCATTCTTGTTTGTCTTGAGCATTGTCCTTTACCAAGTAGAACCCTACATGGAAACCATAGGGTATGAAAGATTGTTTCTTGTCCTTGACCAGGGTGGCCTTGTAGCCCTACAAGATGGTTTGATAACATATTTCTCCTACGACAAGCTGGTCTGGGACATGAGTTGGTAGGAGATGTGGTGCTTCGATGGCCCTGAACACCCTGATGTAGGTGGCACGCTCATCCAAATACCAATGGCCTACCTTGGATATCATCTTCTTGGTTGTCGTCGATAGACTTGGGAATTTCTTCTTAAAAAGAATAAAATAAATTCGTGCGAAGAATTCATCACAGATGAGGGAGTAAGATTTCTAATACCTTTTTTCCCATAACATGTTGAAGTAGAAATGGACAGGGAGCTCTGCAACATGCCAACTTAGATTCATGTAGGTGAAGATGTTTCTAGCACACATGACATCGAGCAAGTATGAAGTCATGTAAAAAGTTGGTGCTTCCTCTTCCTTTGGTGCCTAGGCCTGCTGCACACAGATGCTCAGATGCTTGGATATTAGTGTTCCCCAGTTGAAGCTATAGCCAATGATCGCAACTGTGTATGCCAAAGGCATCCATGCCTCTGAAAACCTGGAGCAATATTTCTCTCCGTACAATTGGCAAATGAGAGCCATCAAGTAGATGTATGGCTCCCTTAGGTTAATTGTACCATACCATCTAGTGCTCCGGTTGGTAAACTTCTTGTCCTCCCTCCAACATGAGGCCATCACTCAGCTGGTGTCATGGCATTCGTAGAATTCACCACGAAGTATTTGTTTAGTTTCTCCTCAGGGTCTCTAAGTTTGTAGTATTTTTGAACTTCTATGGGGAGGAACACTCTAACACACCCACCATTGTCATCGTTGATTAAAAATTTATGTGTGTTTGTGTGGTCGATGAGCCACTTCGGGAATTCTATGCAAGGAAAAATGGGGGTTCTACTTGCTACCATGTGTAGGTATGACCATCATATGTTCGGGAACACTTTCTCGTCGAGTGCTCTTACATCTAGATCCTTGTGTGGGGCATATTCTAGGTACTCTTATTGGTTGATCATGTTAAATATATCCCCCCACTGTGGGAGCACCATCTTGGACCTGGTGCTTGCCTCAGTATCGCCAAAGGCCAAAGGTTGGATGAAAACCTTCTTCGTTGTTGTCTTGACAACAAGCTCTGGCCTAGGGAAGTATTCCAATTTCCTCGTGATCCATGGAGAATATACTTCGCCTATATCTGGTTCTTTTAACTTTGGTGCTCTCGGCGAGCGTCTAGTGGTTGGCTTTCTTGGCAGTATTGTTCCTGCAAATTAAGCAAAATTTTAGAGACTGTGTAAAAACTGGATAAACACATATAAATTATAGCCATGTAAACATTATAGAATTAGATACATACCTCTGAAGCTTGTTAAAACTTGGTTATTTTGATAATCACAGGGTTGACACAGCCTTCGAGTTGCTCGTCTTGCTCCTTCAGACGCTCTAGAATTATATAACCCGCAAAATGATTTCATTCACAATGGATCAAGATATTTTAAATGGGAAAGATCTTATTGTGTCGCATTAGCCATTCAATTCGGGTTATGAGTGAATTTTCAATAAATCTACCACTGAATCTCTAGAAATTAAATTCATCGTGGGTTGACGACAGAGGCACGGGTGGTTATGTGGTCTATCGATGATTTTAAACGTTTGTTTTGATTGGTGCATGAGGTAGAAACTAATATAAGATCGAGTATTAATTAACTCCTTAAATGCTCAAAATCTGATCGTATCTAATGTTAAAATGTCCCGTCATGTCGTTCTTTCGTTGCATGGATCGGGGATTGGTGTTGTGCTATGAATGTTTTCATTGATATCCTTCTGCAAAAATATTCGACGTTGATCGATCTTACCGTACAATGCTAATGCAACAAAGCTGACTCGGAGGTTTGACTCAGACCTAGGGGACCAAGAATAACTCAGGATAGAACTAGACCGTACAACCCTCTTATCTAGTAAAGACACGTGGTGTTGGAGTCTAGTGACTTAATTCATGTGTATTAATCAGAGTCGAGACTTTCCTTAAGTTATTCGTTCTAAAACAAACCTTATCTTGTTGATCTCGAAAAAGTGTCCAGGATCGACAATCGGTGAAAAAACCTATCAAAACGCTTTCGGATTGGCTCCCTTGAACAAGTATCGATGCCGAAAACACATTGGGGAGATCAGCGATCGAGGATAAATTTTATCATAGTCTAAATTTTTGTTGTGGTCCTTTTGGGTTTTCCTCGATTCCGATAAAGCGCATCGGGCATCGGCTATCGACGATATTCTTTTGGTTCTGCATTAACATCTATCCTTGCCCTCTTTTGTCGATGCTGAAGGGGAATCAACTATCAGAGATATCTTTATGTGAAAAACTTAATGAAAAATAAAACTTCCTTCCATCGATACCGATGGATATCGACACTCGACAACCATGGTTTTTTTAGTGGTTCCTCTTTCTTCTTTGAATTCCTTCCGATGTCAAACCTGAGTGTGTTGGGTAAAGTGGTTGGCTATCAATTATTTATTCAGGTGTTAAGGTCTTTTTATTCATGGGGTTTCATAAGTTCAAGAAAACTTGAATAGGTGACAAGAGTCATGAAAATAAGCAAAGACAAAACATTTCTCAAAATGAAGTCGAATCAGACAGTGCAGAAGATCAAGTGGTACCCAAAAAGTAAAAAAAATGATAAAGGATTTTTAGGGTTTGTTGAGTACTCAACACACATGTCCTCCACCAACTCCTCCTTTCACCCTCCATTCTATCACACCCTCCACGCTTCCAATACAGTTTACCTCACCACCTATACTTCCCCTCTCTATACATGTCACATGCCCCGTATATCCCTACCACCTACATTCTCGCATCCACTCATCCCACCTCCTTATTGGACACTTGTTCACCCATCATTATTTTCGTGAATAGTTACTCTTCCATGTAACTGTTATCCATCCCATAATGAGCTAGTGCTGAGCTACCGATCCAATTACCACCCCCATATCTTCAACTACAATTCTTTATCCCAATAAACACATTCAAAGGGAGAGATGGAAACAAAATTAGGTGGAAAAGACAGTAAGCCAATGATTATGGTGTCCTTAATGGACATGTGTACCCATTTCAAAGAACAAAGGAAAATGAGTGCATCTGCAAGAAGATGAGATACAGAGGAAGTGCCAACAAAACTCAATAATATTTGCATGTTGTTATTTTATTTGAATGTGTTCTATTTTTAGTCATATATTATGAGAAATCCAAAGGTTTTCAGTTGCGACAAATTTTGTATAAATAGATAGATCTTAGACCTATTAGAGGTTGCTTCTTGTTTAATGTAAAAGAGAAAATATTTTTGAGTATTAACACAAGTGCAAACAGAGATTCCAAGTTTCATTCAATTTGAGTTATGTGCTCCCTTTGTGTTTCTATTTCTCTAAATTTCTTTCTGTAATTATTGAAGAGTGATTGATTACAATTTAATACTACATCTACTATGATCATATTATATGAGGAGTTCATTCAGTAAACAAATTTTCCTATTTTATTACTGTGAGTAAAACAAGACCTGTGATCTATGTGAATTACTGCATTTTTATATCTTGATCAAGGGTGCATCATCTACTTTTCTTCTACTACGAACAAGGTGAGACTTATCGGTAATTGATACTTGACTTTGTTTAACAATTTTGTAAATATTTCTACATCATTTGACATTATAATTGTGACTCATTTAACAAGATACATCCTCTGTACTGTCTTATTATTAATTTCATTTAAAGATTCTTTCTCAGAAAACTAAAGGTAGAAAAAAGCACTCATAAAAACATTTCATTTAAAACTTTTGATGCCTGACATTATTCTTTGAGCCTTAGAATCAATCTCAGGAACAACATATTTTTGGCACTGTTGATCGGGATGGTTTTGAAGGTCTATATCTTCCCTAGGGTATGACAAATCTTAGATCTATTCCTTAATAGTGAACAAGGGATAGGCATTCAACTGGCTCTAATCATTCACCTGGCGACTCCTTGGTTCGAAGACTCCACATGATTCACTGGCGACTCCACTGGTTTCAATATGTAAAGTTCTTTCATTGTTTGGATTGCTGCGAGGTTTTCTCCTTTGGACTTTACAAATGTTTTTGGTTTTCCAAATGTTGTTCATGATATTAAAGAATGGGGAGATTATCTTCCTAGTTTTAGAGAGGATAAATATGATAATCATGCACAACACTTGTTTGAGTTTCATAAGCTTATGGATCAACTAGATATTCTTCATGAAGATGTTTTGATAAAACTGTTCATGTTTATTCTGGGAGGAGATGCTCGTCATTGGTACAAGTTTTTTCCTCCTTCCAGCATATGATCATTAAAATAATTTCATGCTTCCTTCCATAAGTATTGCAGGAGTATCTATCCAGATGATCTTCTTTTTGAAGATTTTTGCAATTTAGATTTCATAGAACAAGATTGTAAATATAATCAGTTTGCTGACGAAAAATCAGAACATGATGGCAATTGTGGTAAAATATATGAACAAGAATTTGCAGAAAAACAAGATCTCCTTCAAATAGATCAGAAAAAATTATATGAAGAAGAATTTGAAGTAAATCAAGAAGAGGTTTCTTGCAACAGTAAGAACGAAGACGACATGATTGCAAGTAGAAATGAAGAAATACATGCAGACCCTAAAGAAAGACAGGATGAGGAATCTTTTGTTGAGCTATATCCTTGTGAATTCCAGTGGCTTATTGAATACCATAAGCAATCAGCTCTTGGAAAAGATGATTTTGTTAATGATAATGAAAATGGAAAGGATACTCTAAGTACATTTGGCATTGTACCAAATGTTCATAATAATTACTGTCATGATCAAACTATTGTTCTAAATTCTTATTTTGATCAAGCTGCTAGTATTCAGTCATCATTACTAGATTATCAAGAAATGGAGGTTTTTGAAAGTCAAGATTAAGAAATTTTATATAATCAGCCTGTTTATGATGAGTATTCAGACGATGAAGAAGAGAGGATTTATTTCCCAACATGCATGGAAACATACAATAGTTCTCCTTTGTTTGATAACTATTATGAATGTGATCTTGAAGTTGATGAGCAACAATTTATTTCTTTAGAGAGTTCTGTTCAACAGGAAAATTATCAATTGCATTCTAAAAGCAATCAACATGTGTATGAAGGTGATAAAGAAGATTCTTGGACATGCGATAAAGGAGATAAAGAGGGGTTACTGGAGCTGTTGATCTCTCCTTCCTATTTAGCAATTGATGATCAACATACTAGTAAGCCTCAATATGACATTATCGAGCCATAGAAATAAAAGATCAGTAGTGGAGAAAGTGTGCAAAGGCATTGCATGCAGCTGGGCCAACAGAAAGAGGTATCGGTTGAATATGAAAATTATTTATCTTTTCATGATCCAGTGGTTGTTTGGTTGGAGTATTTTCTTCAAGAGGTCCAAAATGTTGCAGCGTTTTTTGTGCAACCAAACTTCAGTAGTAAGCGCAAGCTACCTATTCATTCTTTGCTGCAAAAAAGTTATTATTTTTTCATTCCTCCATCTAGCATAAAACAAGGTATATTAAGAAATCCATTGTTTGCATGGCTCCATTGGAAATTCCATATTACTTGATCAATCGAATTTCTCTTGATTAGTGTAGGGCCAATGTATATAAATAATTTGTCCAAATCAACATTTCATTTCAACATTCTAGTTCAGTGTTTTATTTTAGTTTAGTAGTTCGGTTATCAGGTTGGCATCCAATATGGTTCAATTTTTAGGTACGTGGTCTAATGTTCTTGGTGCTTTGCAGAATAGATCTTGTTGAGGAGGATATGAGGCTCAAGAAAAACTTGACACTCGTCTTTTCGTCTTTTTTATTCCTCTAAAAGCATATGATAAATAAATAATATTCCTTGTTGAAAATTCAAAAGAAAAATAAGGTATGAGTTCCTATTCTTGTGTATAGTCTGAATAAAATTGATTGAAATAAATGCAAAGGAAGTTTTTCTCATGATAATGTTATCACCTAACCTAAAAATCAGAGAGGTATAGAGTTACAACTTAAAGTGTCATGTTGAAAAATTCTAAAGCCATCTCTGAAATAAAAAATAAAAAAGATAATAAATAAACTCGAAAGAAATTTGAACTAAAATAGACAAACTTGTGTAGGATCAGGATATTTTGTGTCAGGTCCTCTGAATCCTTGATTTGGTTATTTTTTCCTATCCCCAAGTTCTTATCCACTTCATATTTTATTTATCCTTTCTTAGTCTTCATAGAAAGAAAGAAACTTACCTTGACTCCGAAAACTTAAAAAACATATTTTCAAAACAAGATTGGACGAAAATATTTGTGTCTAGGGTAATCCAGGTAATTGTATATCTTCTATATGACTTTAAACTAACTAATTCGCTCAAGATTGACCCCTGAAAGATTAAGATTCCCATGAAAAAAATTCCTATAGGTGAAGGTGTATTGAAAATTGGAAGAAAGTTAGTTTCAGAGTGTTCCCAAAATTGTTCACAAACCTTATTTTCAAAAAATTTAAGAAGATATCATCCCTTGAATGTGGCATACAGATTGATTTCCCCCACTTCAAAATATTAAAATACAAGACAGATGGTGAAAAGAAATTCATAATTTTATTTTCCCCATATTGTCCAAAAGAGATGATGAAAGAAAATTCATATATTGATTGCCCTCATCTCAGCAAAACACAAAAGTGTTAATTGAAGTGGTGAAAGGAAATTCAATGGGAGAAGTAGATAACTTCACCAAGGCACTGAACAAGCTCGCTAGAAGTGAAGAAATATCTATGATATTTGTAAGGCTTTCATACATATCCATATAACATACTCTGTCATCTAGTTCTATTTCCGGTGATATTTACATCCTGAACCAACTAGGGATTCCCTAAATAAATATGTTACATATGCTTAACCTTGAAGCGAACAAAATTGGTCGAAGTTGATATTTTAGTTAAAATTATTTTGATTATCTTAATAGAATAGATACTTAATATAAATATGGCAAGGAAATGCTAAGTCCCAGAAATGAGATATCTATTGTTGCGTGTCCTTTTGATTTGGACGGCTGGGATTTACTTCAGAACTCTGGGCTTCAGGCGTTCCGATATGCTTAACATAAAAAATACTTGTTGGCCCTTAACCAAGTTTTGGGGAAACATTGGTCGTGTTTGACCACTTTTGGGACTTCGACAGGATGGTCGAAGATGGAGTGCCTAGGAAGAGTTGATATCGCAGGATCCCATTTATTTTGCGGGCTTGTGGACCCAACAAAGGGTTTACTAGGGTTTATCTAACAAGTTATGGGATGTTGGCCCATGGGTTTACCCATGTTTAGGCCTTTTTGTAAATGTATAAAGAAGTAGCTAAGTGATGTAAGAAGCCTAACTGGCTGGTGGGCTATGTGCACAATATGTTGTAAGTATTAATGTTGGCTTAGTACAAGAGGTTGTAAGTTGCTTTGTGAAAATAGAGGCTCTGTGCCTTGGCCTGATTTTGGGAAGGAAGATCTGACGCGTAGCGCGCAGATCTCCTGTCCTCTGTGGAGTTTGGCTCTCTGGCTTTGTGCACAGGAGCAGATGAATGTAAGAAGATTGAAGACTAATAAATAAGAAGCATAAGTTGGTGGACGTAACCCCACACTGGGGTGAACCACGTATATCCTGTGTCTTGATGAGCTTTGTGTGATGTGAATTATGTTGTTTATTTTCTTAGTGTTGATGTTATAATGTATGATGAATGCATCTAATGATTTTTTCTTAGTGCTTAATGGTATTAGAGATAAATGAATGCTAGATCTGAGCTAATGTTGTGTGCTAAGTGATTGAAAGTGCTTGACCTTTATTTTTACTGCATTGATTTGTAATAAGGGTTTAATTTGAGATGTGAATGAGACTCGTGAACTAATGCATATTGTTGTCTAAGTGCTCTGTTAGATGTTATAATCACATATATGTGTCCCAGCTTGGTTGTAGAGACTTGAGTCCTGCAACCCCCCATGCCTCTACCTCAGGTGAGACTTCATCTGCTTCATAGGTGTTTCTGAAAGGGACGATAGTTAGGGTTTTGTTGGTGCACTGTTGAAGCGTTGAACCTTGGGTCTGCCCCTATGCCAACAAATGGTTCCATTGTCAGGACATGAAACTGTGATTGTTGGAACTGAAGAAAAGAGAAAGCTTTGTGTGTAGATCTGTTGTTGTAGTGTGAAAAAATCTAATTGAATTGTGAAGATCTGTGCTAAGAAAGAAACCTTATCTGAAGAACAGAGGTAAGATCTTAAATCTTTGTGCTCTGGTAAGAGTAAGATAAGTGGAAATATTTGCTTTGAAAGCATGAATCTAGGTATGTTTGATAGGTTTTTTCCTAGTCTGAATGGTAGGGAACATTTAGAAGAAAGAGTTGAGCTGAATAAATTTGATAGAAATAGAGAAAGATATGTTATTCCTATGCATAGAAAGAATTTTTGGACTAATAAGTGGATGCAGGAACCTAGAAAGAATTTTTTCAGATTACAGGTCTAGCATTGTGATCCCAGTGCATAGTACAAGAGAGGCTGGGGATCGTTTAAAAGAAAGAGAGGATTGACATTGTGTTATAATTGCAGAAGACCAGGACATCTTGTTAAGGAATGCTCTGGTACAGGTCCTATTTGTCTTTATTGTAAAGTTATTGGTCAGAAGGTTGAGGATTGTCCAAGAATGATTGCTAAAGTTGAAAATATGAACACAAGACAAGAAAAATCTAAAGAAAGTCCAGAGGCTAAGAGAATGTCGGGGAATCATAAAGAGAAAGAGTCAAAGAATATGTTAGTATAGTTAAAATAAGAAATGGATGATCACAGAGACACCAGTTTACCAAAAAGCCTGAAAGAAAAATAATGCATAGTTACAAGAATAGAAGACTTCGACATAGACTATGTATTGGATGAAGAAACACATGTGAACATTATGCCAGAAAGAACTTGGGAAAATTTGGGAAAGACTACTATGATACCTTCATTAGGAAGGATAGGCTTGTTTAAAGGAAAGATGATAACCCTATGTGGAATAGTTACTAATATACCTATGGTTGATCATGAAACATTGACTGAAGAAGAATTTGAAGTCATTAAATTTGTTGAGAACAACGCCCCTTTTCCACTTTTATTAGGAAAGACTTGGATTGAGAAGGATCATATCAGAAGGAAAGCAAAGGAGGAAGCTACAGAACAAAAAAAGAAAGAACTAAGGGACTTCATAACTGTTATAACCCTAAATTGCACCACACATGCTTACCTGGCATCAGGCCTACTCATATCCAGTCCTTGCCAAAGCCATGCTGAATAAACTCTTGAAAATCCTCTTAAAACAAGTAAAATGCACCCTAACCCACTACTGCATGCATTGGAACGCTGGCAGGCCCACTACTGCACGCGTTGGAACGTTGGCTGGCCTACTACAGCCCGCGTTTACCTAACAAAGCACAAAAACAGGAAAGTTGCCGACGGGACGAAAAGATTTGGGTCAGTTAACTAGAAATCCCAGCCATGCATGGCCGAGAGTTCGTCGAAAACCCTAGCTCCTTCTAGCCTATAAAAGAAGGGGTAGGGGTACTATTTGGAAGGAGGAAAAAGATATCAAAGAAACTCTGCCCAATTGCTGAATCCATTTGTCCCAACCCTTTATCCTTTCCTCAAGCTTAAGGAGAATTCAAGCAAAGAAGTTGGAGGACAAAGAAGAGGAGGAGCCCAGGATCAGGATCGAGGAACGGTGGCCGGTCTCTATACTTATTGTAAGTTGATTCATCTTGAGATTAATAAAAGAATACTTTTCCTGTCCCAATACACGAGTGATATATATTTTATTCGATTGATGCTTAATCTCTAACCCTTAGGTAGAAAAATAGCATGCATGTGTAGTGTTTTGTCTTGATTGCAGGATTGACTTTGGAAGGAGCAGCGAAAGCAAGAAGATAAAGCGCAACGGAGGATCTACATCAAACACCGATATAAAAGGTTAGTAGGTTTTTTCCATGCTTGTGTGTGAAAAAGGGTTTGAGTATTGGGGTGATAGGTTAAAAGTGTTTTTCTTTGAGGTCATGATCTGCGTACAAGTTCAGCCCTAGCTTGTTAGTCCATAGGGTATTATTTCCCAACAACAGAATTGGCGACTCCACTGGGGATAGTACTCTTAGGGTTCCCGTATTTCAGTGAGGTTTTTGGGTAGTTTAAAGGAGTAGATTCTCTGTTTCTTTGTTTGTTTGTTTTCTGTTAGGTCAGAGCTAGCAGGGAACATGGTTCTTAATACCAGTTTTTTCCTTGATTGTTGCTTGACATTTATTACCAAGACACACAGAGGTACATGCAGCCTGTAGAAGGCCTAGACGCGTGTAACCCGTGCCCTAACCTTCTGTAGCCCACGTTTGAACGCTTGCTGCAGAGGTTTCAGTAGCATGTAGGACTCAGAAAGCTTGAGAGGCAGTCTCCTCCTCCCTGTTAGAAGTTTATCTTCTCAGGGGGCTTTCTGGATCCTGTCTGGGTCTTGCTGGTTTACTGTCTTGTTTTCAGTCTGCTTTATTGTGTTTGTTATCTTTTGCATTCATTTTCCTTTTCTGTTAAAGTAGAAGCATCCAAGCCTTTTAAAGACCCTGGTTGTCAATACCAGAGGCCTTTTTCAGGTCTGGGTTGCCTGTGTTTTGTTTGTCTTAGATTTTATACAGACCCGCGGCCTGTTCAAGTTTAGCCCGCGGGTACCTGCGTGCTGTTATAGCTCAGCACGCGTTTGCACGCGTGCTGTTTCAGTGACAGTCGCGGGCTTGATTGGTTTCTTTTCAGCCTGGGTGGGGCAGTCATCCCCTCCTGAGGTGAGAAGTGTTCCTCTCAGGGGTTTGAGTCTGGGGCTGCACAGTCAGCAGGTTAGGGCCTCTTATCCTTAGCTGGTGTTTTTATTAGTTGATGTTTTGATAGAAAAGACGAAAGAAAAAAATTTTGTTTTATGGTTTTTAGACAAGTTTTAGAATCGGTGCTTTCTTGATTTCCTTTGTGCGTTTTTTCTCTGGTTCTTTGCGATCTGCGCTTTAAGCCAGAATTTTATTTTGTTTTCTTGGTTTTGTGCTTGTCGGCATTTTTCCTTTGTTGCTTCATTTTGCAACTAAATAAAAAAAAATATATCTCTTTTTCATTTTCTTCTTTGTTTGAAGATTGTGTTGTTGCATCAGTAGCTAGGAAGAAGTTTGTTTTCATAAGTTTTTGTAGTGCATTTAGCGCATAAGTAGCTCACAGATTGAGCGAAATTCCTTTATGTTTTTCTGCATGAAATCTTAGAAAATTCGAAAAGAAAAAGAAGTCTTTCTTGTTGAAAAGTTGCTAATTTTTCATTTTTTGTAAAAGTTTTTGTTTCCAAGAATTTCTTGTTCATCTTGCTTTGAGTCTTTACACATCATTAGTTTCACTTTCATACCTTGTGACGTAAAAAATCCCATTAAAAGCAACGCTAATTAAAAACTATTAGACTTTTTGTTTGTAGGGTTCATACACTAGTTCAGGACTAGGGCCTTGGAATAGGTTGGAGAGTAAATTCTCCAAGGCCACTCAAACCAAACATTGGAGTCTATCATAGGGAGTGTAGAAGTCCAGTTACGGAAAGTTATCCAGGACCCCCCTCTAACACAGGGGCTAAACACGAGGTCGCGTAAGGAAAGGTAGCGGAGATAACCCCTCCAAAGCTGGACCGAGCGTAGTGGAGAACACATATCGAGGATTTTTTGAGGGATTTCGTCGTTTGCATTTGCCACGGAGCTTCGTGGGTCTCGAATCCGTTTGAGGTCCTCAGTTGTCTTCCAGACCATTTTCTCTCGATACCCTTGACAGGTTTCGGGCTTGATACCCTGCTCATTGTGGTCTACCTGACTAGCGACTGTACCCGCCTGGTGACTGTTCACGTGCTGGCAAACTAGTTGCCAATCTTTTCTAGGGACATACACAGGTGACTACGGGGGTATACCGCGGTACCTAGGACAGACATCGGGCCACGCTTTGCAAAGTATACCTAGAGGGTGCTTCCGTATTCGAGTTGCACTTGCACCGGTAAGTTGCTCTAGTGTTGGTTGTTGTAACTGTTCTTCAAAATAGTTAGTGTTTGCTTGTCTTATCTCATATGGGATTCTTTTAGTGTGTGTTACTGTTTTTTCATGTAGAATACCTTAGCGTGTCGTGAATCTCCTCACACAGTGGAGGATTCATAGCTCCACCGGTCACGAAGGCTTCTGGGCCTGCCACCGGTTATACTGGAGCCACCCCCGCCACCATTGAGGCGGAAGCTAGACCAACAAGGGTCTTTCGAAGCAACCGGGTTCCCAACTGTTGAGCCCGAACAACTCCTGGAGGAATCGACCACCAATCTTGTATTGGTTGAAACCTCAAACACTGATACTTGGTTGCAAGTGATTATGCCAATTCAATTTTACGAACACCTGTCAGTGCCTCACACAGCTATGGAAACAAACACTGTTACTTCCTCTGGGAATTCTTCCATTCCCATCACCGTTGTTACCGCAGGAGAAGCTTCTCCTAACTTTCCTTTGTCGGCTGTCCGGACCACCATGGTCTCGGCCGCAACTACATCGCACAGTGGTCCGACCCCATCTATTGCGGCAGCCACACCTCCCTTCACACCTAGTGCGACAGGCCCACCGTTTTCATATGATATGCCTAGTTCAGGCACAAGTCTTGTACTCACTTACTCCACATTACAGAATTTGGGTCTGGGGGCAGGGAGCTCTAACACTCCTCTGCAAGGTCAACTTGGGGGCATTCCTGTCCCTTTCAACACTTTTCCTTATGTTGGAGGTCATATCTCTCCTTCGTCCCCTTCGCTTGGTGGTCCGCATCAGCAGTCCACCGGGCAGCCTGCACACACAAGTTCAGTCGGAGTTGGGAGTCAAGGAACACGTGCGTAAACTCAGCCGGTAGGTTCGTCGCCGTTTGTTTGGAACGGGACATTTGGTAATAACACTTTTTCATCTGCTGCTTTCCCATCTGGCGGCACACCCATTTTTGGACAGTCTACTCCGACACAGGGTACTATTCCTGCGCTGGGGGCACATATACCAGGACCTTGGAACTCAGGACAAGGATCCATTCCTTCCTCTGGAATGTCGTTCTGGGGTAATTCTTTCCACGGTCAATGGAACCCCGGACAGACTTCTATGCCTCTCCCAGTAGGACCGGCATGGAGTAATCCTTCCCAAAGTCCGTCAAACACGATGAATGCCCAACATCCTATGTCCTTTATGGGGAATCAGCCAATGATGTCTCCTCAGGTGAAAAACCCTTATGCTGTTCAGGGCCATGGTTTCTACCAGAACCCGAGCCAGCAGCCAAACTTTTCCTGGCAACCTGGTGCCAGTCAAACTCCAGGACCCTTTTATCCAGGCTATCAGCAGCAACCAAAACTACCATTCTTGGCGACGTTACACTTGCTAGATTTGACACAGTTGTTAAATGATCCTATCTGTCACGATCCACGTTGGCCTCCTATGCCAACGAAGTTGCCTTCGGACATTCCAAAGTTCGAGGCCAAGCCTAACGAAGATCCAGGTGATCACGTGACTACTTTCCACCTTTGGTGTTCATCTAACTCACTGAAAGATGACTCCGTCCAGTTGTGATTGTTTCAACGCACTCTTATTGGGAGTGCCGTGAAATGGTATATAGAGCTTGATCGTTCACGATACTCTTCTTTTGGCAAACTGGCAATGGCCTTCCTAAACCATTTCTAGTTACCTGTGAGATACGATGCCGGCACAGAGTTGCTAGCCAATTTCGAGCAGACGACAGCGGACCATATCTCTGATCATATCCGAGAGTGGCGACACCGAAAGAGTTTAATCAAAGTACCAGTTCCACCAGCTTTCCTGCTTGAGTGGTTCCTTAAGTCTTTAGTACCGCAATTATCCAAAGACGTCGCAACTTCTGGGGTTTTCTCTGAAGAAGATTCCATCATGCGAGCTCAACAGTTTGAGCTTATATATTCTCAGTCTAGTCTATTATACAACATCCTGCCGGATGCACCACGATCGATACTGGATAAAACCAGACAGAGAGCCGGACCACATGCCGACGGTATCGTTGGTTAGGCACAAACTAATCCCGTTGAGCAATTGACTAAGCAATTGCAACAGTTATCTATACAACACTCAGTGGCCAGCCAAACTACTGCTTTGGCTGCTCCTCCTACCCAAATGTCGGAAGTACACTTCGTGCAGACGACTAACCCAAAGGCCACCCAGTAGCCTGAGGGCAAGAAAAAACAACACAAGAAGGGTAAGGGGGATAAGAAACCCACTGATACTGCTGGCGAGGGAACCACAGAAAAGAGGAAGGCGAGGTATCCGTGCAACTTGTGCACGGAAGACCACCTGACCCATTTATGTCCTCGACTTGCAGAGCCCAGAAGTTTGTCACACAGCAACAACAAGCCGTGTTGACTAATCCCTTTCAGCATGGGCAAAATTTAACTCAAGCCTCTACAAGTGCCAAAGGGGGCAGCCAGGAAAACTGCCCTCCTCCAAATAATTCCTCTTCCGCGAACGTATATATGGTTAGGGGTGATGCCTTAATCACGACTAGAGCACATGACTATAGTAAACCAAGTGCCTCTGAGAAGGGTAAGGAAGCTGAGATCCCATCTCTTCCTCTACAGATTGAGAAGACATTGGGAGAAACGATGACATGCATTCCAAAAGGTGCGTTCAAGAGAGCTTCTCACAACCCAAACGCAAGGGCCACCCAGAACTACTCTATGGTGGAAGATTTATCCCAAACCCCTTGTGCAATGTCTGCTTTGGAGGTCCTCCAATGTTTCCCTGCTCAGAGAAAAGCCTTGTTGACTTCTTTAGGCTCTACTGAGATGTGTAACCCGGGTACCATCATGTTAGACACGACTGACTTGAAACCTCGTTTGCCTTACCACGTCGTGTTTCAGATAGTAGTGGCTCATCCCATGAAAATTTTTACATGGAATATCTTCCGCACAGTGGTCGATGAGGGCGCTTCGACTTGCGTTATGTCATTAGCATGTTGGAAAGCCATTGGTCAGCCTGAGTTGTCTCCATCACCTACTCTCCTCACTGCGTTCGACGGTCGTTCTTTCTGACCACATGGCATCATTGCTTCTTTCCCTGTGCAGTTCGGGGGAAAGACTGTGTGCGTCGAAGTAGAGGTCGTCGATGCACCCCTCGACTACAATCTCTTGTTAGGTCATTGCTGGACTTATGCTATGCAAGCGGTGGTCGCTACAGTTTTCCGCGTCTTATTATTTCCACATGAAGGCCAGATAGTGACCATTGATCAATTGTCCTTCTCTAGACCTGACCCAACCTTGGGGGCATCCACGGTTCCCATGATAGATAATCCTCAAGCTGGTGTCGTTAACGTAGGAGTTGGCTTGTGCCCATCCTTGATGGGTACTTTTGATTACCCACCTCCTCAGGGCGATGTCAAGTTTATATCGACTCACCACAAGGCTGAGATTTTTCATGTTGCGTCGTTCCGCACGACTTACTTTGAGGATTTGTGGATTCTTCCTTCCCCATCGGCCACGGTGGATGAAACAAGGCACGCTGGCATGTCCATGCCCTTGTCGGTCGTTGAAGTAGCATACTCTTTAGTCCAGCAAAATTCAGCTACTCCTGATCTGACTCCCGCACAAGAGTTGGATCCTCTTCTGGAGCCTATCTGGGCTCAGGGTTCTCTTGCTACCACTGATTCATTAGACTTAGTCTTGCCTTCTGATGAAGCTGTAATCGAAGCAATGACTAGTCCGGACAAACCTTGGGAAGATCTTCATCACAAATCATATTTCCTCCCAGATTTAAGCCGAATCGAGGTTGGTGAATTCATTATCACCATGACGGGAGACTAGCCATGTCCTATTAACCTCTTAGCTACACAGGAAATTTATGTTGAGGGCAATATGGCGACTATCGTTGAAACCATACCTATCAACATCTCCCACAACCCTGACGTCATAGACAATGTTTTCTTCGGAGCATACAGCTCCCCGGAGGAGATGCCAGGCATTGACCCACAAAGTGTCGATCATGAGCTAACTTTGTTGTTTTTCAAGCTCGCTTTGATATCCGAAAGAAACATCCGACGAGACTGCATTTATGCTTTTCAATCTCATCCAGATTAACTAAGAAAAGTAACCATCATGGAGTCTTCTTTAAGCCCTTTTCAGACTCCTTAAAGATGAAAAGATTGGTGAGTGACCTTGTTTCTTCACACTCGTTAAATTCGTCCAGAAGAACATTCCGTAAATGGGTCTTCTTTTAAGCCCTTTTCAGACCCTCTAAAAATGAAAAGATTGCCGAGCAATCTTGTGACCCTTCACGCTCGTTAAACTGAAATATGAAGTCACGTCTGTCTGGCGGTAGTTTACCCCTTTTTCAGTCCGGATGGTCAATTGTACGAACAAAGGAATACTCTATTGAATGTCCATTCTTTAGAAGAGTATCCTCAGGTACGATTTTATTCCTTTTTCGGGCCTGAGGGACTAAATTTACGAAAAAGAAACCCCCCGGAGTCCATAGTTAAGCTATTTTCAGACTCCCTAAAATTGAAAAGATCGTCGAGTGATCTTATTCTTTCACACTTGTTAAAATGGTCCAGAAGAATATTCCTGACGGAGTCCATAGTTAAGCTTTTTTCAGACTCCTTAAAATTGAAAAAATAGCCGAGTGATCTTGTCCTTGTCACACTCATTAAAATGGTTTTGAATTGACGTCTAACCGGTGCTAGTTTACCCCTTTTTCGAACCGACTAGACTATTGACGAAAAAGGTACCCCAATGGAGTTTCCTTTTTAGGCTTTTTCAGACTCTCTAAATATGAAAAACCACCGAGTTTCCCTTCTTTGGGCTCGTTAAACTTACATCGAAGGACGTTACCATTGTGTGTTCTATCAACCGCATTTACATACCTTACCCATCAGTCTAGTACCGGTTTGCCTCTGCGTCTTAACACCTTTGGCCACTGGAGGATTTTTCCCGAGTATTATTTCCTAGAACATCAGTCTTGTCCTTGTGCCTTGAGCTTGTATGTTTTCTATACTCGTTCCTCCCTTGTAACGTAATATTCCTTTATTCTTTTTC
>ML788515.1:169251-191486 GCA_009831015.1 Picea engelmannii | reverse complement strand
GCTCCGCTGTGTATTGTTCGTGGCTACTCTTTATAGTTATTTGACATGGATCTACAGTGTATTTGATTGGTAGCCATGGTTCTATTTTATCCCGAGCATGGGTATGCCTGCCTCGGTGAGACATTTGATATTTTTTGCAGACGGCACTTCCTGATTCCTGATTCCTAGGCTCACTCATTCATCACATCAGTACATATTGGTAAAGAATTGGTAATGTATTTTGGCCATCAGATGCTCTTCTTCCCTCACACATTAGGGGGCATCTATTATAACCCTAAATTGCACCACACATGCTTACCTGGCATCAGGCCTACTCATATCCAGTCCTTGCCAAAGCCATGCTGAATAAACTCTTGAAAATCCTCTTAAAACAAGTAAAACGTGCCCTAACCCACTACTGCACGCATTGGAATGCTGGCAGACCCACTACTGCACGCGTTGGAACACTGGCTGGCCTACTACAACCCGTGTTTACCTAACAAATCACAAAACATGAAAGTTGTCGACGGGACGAAAAGATTTGGGTCAGTTAACTGGAACTCCCATCCATGCATGGCCGAGAGTTCATCCAAAACCCTAGCTCCTTCTAGCCTATAAAAGAAGGGGTAGGGGTACTATTTGGAAGGAGGAAAAAGATAGCAAAGAAACTCTGCCCAATTGCCGAATCCATTTGTCCCAACCCTTTAGCCTTTCCTCAAGCTTAAGGAGAATTCAAGCAAAGCAGTTGGAGAAAAAAGAAGAGGAGGAGCCCAGGATCAAGATCGAGGAACGGTGGCCGGTCTCTATACTTATTGTAAGTTGATTCATCTTGAGATTAATAAAATAATACTTTTCCTATCCCAATACACGAGTGATATATATTTTATTCGATTGATGCTTAATCTCTAACCCTTAGGTAGAAAAATAGCATGCATGTGTAGTGTTTTGTCTTGATTGCAGGATTGACTTTGGAAGGAGTAGCGAAAGCAAGAAGATAAAGCGCAACGGAGGATCTACATCAAACACTGATATAAAAGGTTAGTAGGTTTTTTCCATGCTTGTGTGTGAAAAAGGGTTTGAGTATTGGGGTGATAGGTTAAAAGTGTTTTTCTTTGAGGTCATGATCTGTGTACAAGTTCAGCCTAGCTTGTTAGTCCGGAGGGTATTATTTCCCAACAACAATAACCAGAAAAATAGAGAGACTAATAGAATAACAAAAGGACAAGTTGAAGAAATAGAGCACACGAGAATTAGTTGTCAAACTCGAAAGAATGAAAGAAGGCTTGAAGAACCTGTCCATGCAGGAAAATAGTATAGCCACCCCAGAAATAGTAAGAGAAGGGACATTAACCTCATAATTTGTAAGAGCACATCAATAGTGCGAAGTCCTTTCACCAGGAGTGAATAAGAATACAAAGGGGGAGAGGATTCCAGAAATTATTAGAGAAGCTCAAATTATAGGAAAGAAGGCCAGGAAGATTAATAAGAAGAAAGCTAAGCTACGAGAAGTTATAGAGAACAGAAGGAAGACTTCGCAGGAGGGATATCTACAGAACTTGAACCTCGTTGGAATAGCAAAACCATGCAGAATGGGACTTCGCCACGGTGAAGCTATATGACCGTTGGAGGCGCCCCAACCATTAGAATGACACCCCTGAATGGATAGAAAATGTAGTTATGAGCGAATGGACCATTTATACCACGCCATAATGAATGGATTCAGATTGATAGATGCATTCCTTTCCGTTGGAGGAATCTGTTACAACGCTTTCTTATTTAACTCATTGGATGCGGCGTCGGGACAACTTTATTCCACCCATGATTATCTGAGCTAACAGAGACTCGATTGCATATCACGCTGTGATTTCTAGACCTCTCCATCCATTTGATTACCTCGCTTATCTGTTCACCTACCCGATCTATTTGTCTACAAGTGTGGATGTCGGGTGAACCTAGTGCGTTAGAGAAGTCTGTAGAGGAGATTCTCGTGGAGCTCATGGCTGAGAGAGTTATGTTTGTAGGAATACAAGTGTCGTCGAATGGGGGAATGCAAGAATCCCCTTCGACTAGATGTCGTTCTAGCCATACCGCAAATCAGAAGAAAAGAAAGCACTGCAATGATCTGGCTAATGCAAAGTAGATCCCATCAATCTTTCCATATTATATACTACCTTTGGCTAGCACTGTTAACCGTGACAGTATCACACGTGATTTTGAGTATACGTTGATCACTTCATATATATTGAAGGGGATATGCATAGTTGGACCCCAGATAGGACAGATCCCAGCTCTGAAGAACAACGAATTTAATCTCGACGGTAGAAATAACTACACCATGCTCTTGCCCCATAGGTATTTGATGAAGACGATTGGGAAGAAGTCACGCATAGTCTCCCAGCCATGGATTAAGGAGCTCATGCAGTCAATGATATTGAATGTAATGAATATCCCTCACTTCAGCCAACATCAAGAGGTTAACGCTTTTATTAAACTCCTCTTGTCATGCTACCATGGAGGATATTTGTGGCTCGATAGGTGCATCACTGTGGATCCGATGTTGATGCACTTAATTACAGGGTTGAGCATGCAGGGCTTCGACCCTCAGCAATTCTACCTAGGGAAGACTTCAGATCACTCCATGGCACAGTGCATAAACGAGGATTATGGAGATGTAGAAAAGGGAAAGTGAGGCTACAAGGTAGCCTCTATCCAGGATGGCGCAGTGTGCCTCACTTGCCAACTTATAGCTAGAAAGCTTGTAAAAAATAACCATCTGACATAGGTTACTAGGTTCGTAGTGGACCTCGTTGGGAAGTGCGTAGAGGGTATGAAAATGAACTAGGTGATTTACCTCGTCAACGAGCTCAGGAAATACTGTCGGGAAGCGCAATATCAGGGGTATGAATTCCATTTTAGTTGGTTACCTGTATTAATCGAATTTGTTGCTTGGTAGATGCCAGAAGGAGCAACATTTCCAAAAGTTGAGCCATCGGAGCTGTTGGCCGTGAGGTTCTCCACCTTGTGGTATACAAATGATATGTCGAAGCAGTGGCAGTTGAAAATTGTGTTCCATGCCTACTACCAGCAGTTGAAGCGTGCTATTGAGGCATTTCCATGCATGACATCGAACACATTGCACCAGTATATACCGCTAGCGAAGTTCCAGGTAGATCGACACTTTATCTATATCACTGTGCGTAGGGATGAAAGAAAGGAGGAGTTGTAGTCATATTATAAGCTGACTGACGAAGATATGGAAGAAATCAACAAAGAATGCCCAATGGAGTTCCTTGTACCGGTTGAAGATGAAAATCTTTCTGACACAGAAATCATAGGAATCCCCTTGGTCACCCAGGTCAAGCATATTGGGCAGAGCAGTGCGAAGAAAAAAAAGAAAAAGGTAGAAGTCCAAGAAATTGATGAGGAGGAAAACGCCTCTACAGAATATGGATCTAGCTTGCCAGAAGGAGGAGGAGACGACCAAGGAAATGGAAAAGGAGGAAGGGATAATGGAGAAACACAAGAAGAAGGCAAATCTACACCACCGAAGGACCCCCCTACCGAGGCAAAAACATCAAAGAAAAGAAAGGTTTCTCCGCAGAAACCTTCAACACAAAAGAACACATGCAGCAGTAAGCCCAAGATGAAGGTCATGTTCACAGTGGACAACGTCAATCTAATCATTAGAGCTGTGGAGGATTCTTCAGAGGATATCTTACACCGATATGGAGCAAAGAAGGAGATGATGTATGAAAGTATCGAGAAGGAGCTGAAGGAGATATAGCAAGTCATCCATTCTAGCCGCGTAGTACCTACTACACCCTCTTCATCGAAGATTTCAAAATTGCGGGATGAGCCTGCCCAATTATGAAGACTAGCAGATGCAACAAAGACTCGACTTCAGCAATTCCAAGAAGAAAAGGAATAGGCTACATGATCCTTGAAGCACTAAAAGGAGGTCATGGAGAAACTATGAGTTGCGCAGTCCTATGTAACCTCCTACGAGAAGGAGAAAGATGAAATTCAGGCGATGTTCGAGGAGGACAATGTGAATATACAAAAGAAAAATTATAGTTGCTCGCAAAGAAGACTGTGGTCAAAGAAGCGGTGACTAAAGCACTTCGCTCTGTGTTGAGCTTGGCATAGGGGGAACCAGATTCAGTCGATATACAAGTGGGGAAGCTCATTGAGGCCATTAAACATCTTCAAGCATGGGTAACGGAGTTGGAGCCTCAAGCAGTACCTATCACTCTACAGGAAGTGCGTGACCAGAGGGAGGAAGTCGCCAAGAGAGAAGTTGGAAGGATCAGGACCCTTGCCTCAGAATGTAAGAAGCTAAGTGATAAAAGTGAGAAAACCTATGAACGCCTCACAGAAGATCTGGGGCTAAAGAAACTTGAATCATAGATATAGGAGGCACAGCAATAGACATTCACTGTGCAGGTGCAGATGAAGCTACTCACTATGGTCGAGCGAATGAAGAGATCACAAGAGTAGCGCACAGTTTAACAATAGATTACTGTCATCTAGAGTAGAGTCACAAAATTTACACAGAGACTACAACCGGTACAGGACGAGGCCTACACAATTTTTGAAGAGATTGAAGGACAAGGCTCGCAGCTAGACCAAATGGTTGCGATAGTGGAACAATGCCTAGAATAGCCTATTAGAGAACAAGTGATTCAAGATTTCACCAAGAAGGAAGCTCTGGCGAAGAAAAAAGCTGAGGTAGCTCAAGCTAATATTGAGGCCTTTGAAGTAGTGTTTCCCAGATCTGAGTGAATCGGGACGAATCAAAGGTGAGTGTTGGGGGCTTGTTGGCCCTTAACCAAGTTTTGGGGAAACATTGGTCGTGTTTGACCACTTTTGGGACTTCAACAGGCTGGTTGAAGATGGAGCACCTAGGCAGAGCTGAGATCGTGGAGTCCCACTTATTTTGGGGGCTTGTGGACCCAGAAAATGGTTTACTAGGGTTTATGTAATGATTTATGGGATGTCATCCCATGGGTTTACCCATGTTTAGTCCTTTTTGTAAATGTATAACTAAGAATCTAAGCGATGTAAGAAGCCTAAATGGCTGGTGGGATATGTGAACAATATGTTTTAAGTATTAATGTTGGCTTAGTGCAAGAGGTTGTAAGCTACTTTGTGCAATTAGAGGCTCTGTGCCTTGGCCTAATTTTGGGAAGGAGGATCTAGCGTGCAGCGCACAAATATCCTGTCCTCTGCAGAGTTTGTCTCTGTGGATTTTTTCATAGGAGAATATGAATGTAAGAAGATTGAATACTAATAAAGAAGAAGCAGAAGTTGGTGGACATAGCCCCACACTGGGGTGAACCACGTATATCCTATGTCTTGATGAGCTTTGTGCGATGTGAATTATGTTGTTTATTTGCTTAGTGTTGTTGTTATAATGTATGATGAATGCATCTGATGATTGTTTCTTAGTTCTTAATGGTATTAGAGATAAATGAATGCTAGATCTAAGTTAATGTTGTGTGTTAAGTGATTGAAAGTACTTGATCTTATTGTTACTGCATTGATCTGTAATAAGGGTTTAATCTGCGATGTGAATGAGACTCATGAACTAATGCATATTGTTGTCTAAGTGCTCTGCTAGATTCTGTAATCATAGATCTGTGTCCCAGCTTGGTTTTAGACACTTGAGTCCTACAACCCCCTGCCTCTACCTTGGATGAGACTGCATTTACTTCACAAGTGTTGTTGAAAGGGACGGTAGTTAGGGTTTTGTTGGTGCGTTGTTCAAGCGTTGAACCCTGGGTCTACCCCTGTACCAACAATCCTTGAAGTGCTAAGTCCCCAAAATGAGAGATATGGTGTCATGTGTCCTTTTGATTTGGATGGCTGGGATTTACTTCAGAACTTCGGGCTTCGGATGTTCCGAGATGCAAAACAGTACAAATCCCTGAAGTGAGAGATCCAACGTCATGTGTCCTTTTGATTTAGAGGGTTGAGATTTACTTCAGGACTCTGGGCTTCGGGCATTCAAAAATGCATAACACCACAAACCTTTCAGAGTGTCAGATCTATCGAAATGTTTCCACTTCAATCAATGGTCCAGATGAAATTCGAGCTTCGGGCCTTCAGGATTTCTTTACTCAACACTGCTTGCTTCCTCCCAGAATATGAGATCCCCAAATATAGGGACCGTCTGAAATGCGTGTTGGCCCTTGGTTATGGAAGTACGTGAAGATCAAGGAAGAAAAATGAGAATATGAACTGCGCAGAAGACACAATGAATGATACTGGGTCGAAGTGAGCAAAAAGAGCAGAAAAGGAGGAGTGAAGTTCGAGAAAGAAAGTCATTGGATGAAGAGATCGAGGATGATAGATCGAAAAGAAAGAAGGATCATGGGAAAATCAAAATGTGGAGAAATCCACCATTGGATGATTTGGAGAACCGCGCGAGAACGAAATAAAGACAGGTTAGCAAAGCCCTGAAAATATAGGTCAAGTTGACCTAGGGTTTTAGTATATAGGGTTTTGGACACCTAGGTTTCGACCTAAGGATGTCGGTGAGTGATTGTAATGTATAAATAAGAACCTACATGAAGGGAGGAGGTTCGATCTAGTTGTTGTTGGTATGTTGTGAGAGATTATTGTTGTGTGAGAGAGAAGTGCTAAGTGGGAGAGCCTTTTGTATTGTAAGATCTTCAGCTAGGTGCGAAGGTCAACCCTACAACTGGGTGTGCGGGGAGGGGAGAGAAAGAGAGTATAAGAGAGAAGATATGCTAGCTAAGAGTGTAGACAAGAACTGTATGTTTCATCTTAATATATTATAAACCACAGTTATGTGGACGTAACCCTAGAGAGAGGGTGAACCATGTATATCTTGTGTTATGTGTGATTGGTCTTCTATATTTTCCATTTGATATATCGTGATTACATTACCATGTTAGATCTGATAAATAAATAGGCAGAGTAGATCTAAGATGATAAGTGACATATGAATGTTGCGTTGTTATTGTATTAGATCCACTTGATAGTCCCCTTGGTTGTAGACATATATGTCCTACAACTCCCCCATAACTGCTTCGGGTGAGATTGCATCTACTTCACAGGTGTTGCCAAAAGGGCCAGTAGTTAGGGCTTGTTGGTGCGCTCTTGGAGTTGAACCTTGGGTCTTCCCCTGTGCCAACAAATGGTTCTGTTTTCGGGATAGGAATCTTCTTGAGGGAATGTCAAGGTTGTTTCCATCAAAGACAGAGACTCAAAAGTGGATAGAGGATCAAGAAAACGACTTCGTTGAAGCCCAGAACAAGAACCCTAATCTTAGTACAGAGGATTGGTTGGAGAAATATATATTTACTGATGTACACGAGATTTTCTTTGGGGGAACCCATCAGGAGCTATACGAGTGGTTAGCTAGGTTAGCAGATACCCAGTTTGAGATTCGATCTAGACCTCCTGTGGTTTGGATGTCGGATTTTATCAAGAAGGTCAAGAGAGTTGATAATGTCATATCACGAGAAGTAGATCACTAGTTTGATAGCACCATTGGAGGGTACATCACCAAGTTTGTCGTTGACATAGTAGAGTCATTTAGCCAAGTCGAGAGATATTTATTCAAGGGACCTAGCGGGAAATTTTTACAATTCCTGAAGTTGAAACTCAAGATGTTATTGCATGAAAATAACATCTTGAAGATACAGTAGGTTGGTCAGATCTAGAAAAGCTAATGTTCAAAAATTTGGATAGTGACAGCGACACAGAAGATGGACATACGCACAGTGGAAAATAATTCAGAGAAGTTCACCTTGCAAACTTATTCAAGAAGAACTACGAGCATGAGGGTTTATACAATGGAGAAGAGGTATATCTAACAGACAAGGAGCATTCAGAACCTGCTGGGACATAGGAAGGAAAAGCTGAAGAGCTTCACCGAGAAGAACCTGAAAATTCAAGAACTGCGCAGACTATTGAAGTAGGTTCTATTATCCCTCATGTTGATTCAGTAGTATTAAGAAATCAGAGTAATCCAAGCCACTAGAGTGTCCAAAGCACCGTCACTAGTAGTCCACCACATACTCAGTCAGGAACCCTAGGAGAATCTATGGAAGATGAGCTGAGGCTTCCCATATTTAGGGGAGATGGATCTGAAGATCTTGATCACACTGGTTCCTATGTGAATCTGTATGGAATATTAAAAATTTCACCGATGAAGCTGTCAAAAGAACCTAGTTTAGTACCACTCTAAGAGATCGCGCACTGAGCTAGTACATGAAGCTTGTCCAAGGACTTGCACAACCTAAGCCACTGGATCAGATTAAGAATGTGTTGATTGCAGAGTTCAAGAAACCCAAGTCGGAGTCACAATGTATTATAGAGATAAAAGATATCAAGCAAAAGGTAGCCGAACCTATTTGGGAATTCGATCAGAGATTCAAAAACTTAACAGGGCAATTGACTTTTCATATCCTATATGAGAAGAACAAATCATGGTTCATCGCTTCTCTCTTACCAAACATAAGAGTTCCTCTGATGCAACAAAAGATTTCTTCACAGTCTGAGGTGTTGGATATTGCCATGAAGCTAGAATCATCCCCTATGGGAGAATCCATCTCAGGTATGAGTCAGATCTTTAGTCAGCTAACTAGTTTGTCTCTGCAGGTTGAAGATATGAAGAAATACAAGGGAAAATATAAAAGAGAAGACATATGGTGTGTCAAGTGTAGATTAGAAGGCCATGTCAAGGAACATTGTCCCCTATTCAATGAATACTTGGATTCTGGAGCTCTGAGCCCTTTGAAGCATGTCACTTTACCCTGGTGTGAGGTATGCAGAAATAGACATCGCCCTGGTGAGTGCTATTACATGAAAAAGTATGTTCACACACCCAAAAATTTGTATTTCACATTTTGTAAGTCCGTGGGACATGATGATAGGGATTCTAGGGCTTATGATATCATGCATGAAAGGTCGAGAGACATATACAATATTCAAGGCAAAGTAAAACAAGAAGGAAACACTACGTAGTATAACTGCCCTGGGAGATGAAACTTTAATCCTCGCGGTGGATTCAGAGGAAGAGGAGGAGGAGGAGGAATTGTTTGAGGCTGAGGAAAAATAATCTGTTATAATTGTGCACAACCAGGACACCTCGCAATGGATTGTCAGAACCCATGTACTACTTGCAGCTACTGTAGCTCGTTTGAACATGTTATAGAAGATTGTCCTGTTTTGCTAGCTAAGCTTCAGGAAAGACGAGGACCTCAACAGAACCTGAAAGTGAAATTGATATATGATGAACCTCATGGAGAATACCCTAGAGTCGATGTTAACACTAGAGGAGGTGTTGTTATAGGAGAAGATAGACTGATCCAAGGAAAGACTACAGAAGACTCGAGAATCAAAAAAGATATAGAGAAGACACAAATGTTTGATGCAAAGAAAGAAAGACAAATGTTTGAGGAGGCAAGAAAAGAATTCAGAGGAGACCAGGGTTCCTCATTGAAGATAAGACCAGAAGTGAGAGAATATGGAATGCCTCTGGCATTTGATCAATCTTCTTCACCAAAATAAGGAAAAGAGGTAAGAAAGCTCATGGAATTTCTGTATACTTGTATTAAGTTGATTCAGGATGAAAGCATTGTACAAGAAATACAAACTTTAATCAGACAATATGAGCTAGGAAATATAGATCCCTTACTGAATAGGGCAGTACATCAAATTTGTAAGAACAGAAGGACCAATAAGGAATTACATGTAAATGCTCAAATAGGAGAGTATGAGATAGATTATGTGGTCCTCGACTTAGGGTCAAAGGTCAATGTCATGATGAAGCAAACCTAGGCACTGATGGGAAAACTGAAGTTGATATATTCCCCTATCAGGCTCAGGATGGCCAATCAACAAGCTGTCAGCCCCTTTGGACGATTGGAGCATGTCCCTATGGACATCGATGGATTAAGAACATTTGTAGATTTTGAGGTAATTGATATAGTTGATGATAGTTGTCCTTACCCTGCGTTGTTAGGAATTGATTGGGATTTCAATAATACCACTGTGGTTGATTTGAAGAAGAGAAAAATGACTTTTGAAAGAGATGGCCTTAGGTTCATTGCACCTCTAGATCCAGATGAAGGTTAGCGATACACAGAACCTATCAGAGAAGAAGACCACACATATGAACTGGAAAACATATACAAATTAACAGCCAGACAACATGATTACATTAATCCTACAGTCGATGGGAACCTAAGCTGGAAAAGTGATAGCTCATGTTCATCAGACTCAGAAGAAGAACTGGAGAACTTGAAAAATAATATGTACGAAGTATCTACAAGAATATGTGTTATATTAACCAGAGAAGTTTGTTGGATTGGCACAACAGTAAGTAACTTACCCACCTTTGATGGTATAAATCCTTTAGAAACCTTCTTGTCATACTTTGAAGAAAGTGTACCAATACAACAAAGATTGTTGGCGATGGATGAGGCCCTTAAAGCAACCCCAACAAGATGGTGGGGGACACATAAAAACAACATTATAGAATGGATACAATGTCGTACCCTGATGACAACACAGTTTTCAGCACAAGTAGAAGGTTGTGAAGCTTGCTACATAGGTCGAAGTTGTCCAAAGGAACATGTTTAGAGTTGCGAGGAAGCATGGAGAAACAATCCCCAAGAACAATGGGTGCACAAATTCATCAACACACTGGAAACGACACCTATCAACTGGTACCTTCAAGCAGAGTTGTGCCTCATCACTACAGATTGGAAAGGGATGACTCAGAATTTTGTAACCACCTTCTTATTTGAAAGTCAATATCCTTTAGTAGATCAATAATTACAGATTGTGATATAGAAAGTATTCGAGGAGGCATCTAGCCTTCCTTTGGAACAAGGAGAGGACGAATGGACTGCGCCTCTCCAGAAATTGCAAGGTTGTTACAACATCAATGATGAAGACGATGATCCCAGGAAGGTGAAAATCACAAAAACAGAAGGCCAGAGAGATGTGGAAGGACCAGGAGTTGAGATACCATTCATTGGATAGCCAATCAATATTAAGAAGGTCAATATTGGGACAAATCAATCACCAAATTTTGCAAATGTTGGAGATTATTGGGATGTTTCTACCATTGACAAAATTACAGAGTTACTGCATGAATATCAAGACTTGTTTCCAACCAAGTTCACTAATATCAAGGGCATTAAAGGGCCTATGGGAGAAATGAGGATTCCTTTAAATCCATATGAAAGACCAGTCAAACAGAGACCTTACATATTGAACCCTAAATATAAGGAGAAAGTAAATATTGAGCTCGACAGAATGTTGGAAGCAGGGATTAGAGAACCTGTCAAAGAGTCAGAATGGATTAGCCCTCTGGTGGTGCAAGACAAGAAGACAGGAGAGATCAAGATATGCATAGATATCAGGAAGATGAATGATGCTTGTTTACATGACCCCTTCCCTACACCATTCACTGATGAAGTGTTATATAATGTGGGAGGCCAGGAAGTATATTCTTTTACAGGCAGATTTTTAGGATACCATCAGATCCGGATTGCCAACGAAGATCACCATAAGACCACATTTTCAACATAATGGGGATCCTACCAATATAAATAGATTCCATTTGGATTGAAGAATTCCCCAACCATCTTTTCCAGGGTGGTGGTCGAAGCATTCAAGGAGTTTTTGCATAAATTTCTAGAAGCATATTTTGATGATTGGACTGTTTTTAGTTTACTGAAGAATCATATTGAATGTCTAAGGCTAATGTTGGATAAATGCAGGCAGTTTCAAAATGCCTTAAACCTGAAGAAATGTATCTTCTTTTCACCATTTGGAGTTTTGTTAGGTCATATTGTATGCAAGCAAGGGTTGCAGGTAGATCCATCCAAAATTGCCATTATAGTTGATCTAACCCCTCTTACCTCAGTCAAACAGTTGCGCACTACGTTGGGACACACAGGATACTACAGGAAGTTCATTAAAGGATATGCTCAGATCACAACACCTATGGAGAAAATGTTGAAGAAGGATTGTTAATTTAGTTGGACAGAAGAATGCCAATAGAGCTTCGACACATTGAAACAAAAAATGGTTACTGTGCCGATTCTGGTTTTCCCATATTGGACCAAGGAGTTTCATGTGCATGTCGATGCATCTTCCATTTCTTTAGAAGTAGTTTTAGAATAACCTGGGGAAGGATATATTGAACACCCGTTATCTTTTTCTAGCAGGAAGCTATCAATTGTTGAGATTAATTATACCACCACTGAGAGAAGGGTTAGCCATGGTGTACGCATTGTAGAAATTTCGCCAGTACTTGTTGGGACACTTTAAAATGTTTACTGATCACTCTGTACTAAAATAACTAGTCAACAAGACAGTGTTGGGGGGAAGGATATGTATATGGCTTATGCTATTCCAATAATATGACTTTGAGATCGTAGTTAAGCCAGGAAGAATGAACAAAGGTCCTAACCACTTGTCAAGGTTGGAACATGGCAAAGAGCCGAGAAGTTTGGAGGATGCACTACCAGATGCACAGTTACTGGCCATTAGAAATTTTGATGACCACTTCGCAAAGATATTCAATTTCCTATCAACAGGAATGGCACCTAGTGCGTATACAATTCCTCAAAAGAAACAACTAGTAGTGCGCGCTGCAGACTTCTCACTTATAACTGGACATCTATACAAGATGGGACCTGATGAGATATTAAGAAGATGTGTTATGGAGGTAGAGCAACCACTGATCCTTGCAGAAGCTCATGAAGGAATCACAGGAGGACATTACGTAGGAAAATAAACTACGTAGAAGGTTCTTAGAGATGGCCTTTGGTGACCTACCTTACACAGAGATGATAAAGACTATTCCAGAGCTTGCGACGTATGCCAAAGAGTTGGGAAACCATCCAGAAGAGATGAAATTTCATTAGCACCACAGTTGACCCTACAATAATTCAAGAAATGGTCCATTGACTTCGTTGGACCTATAAATCCACTAGGAAAGCACACAGGAGAAAGGTACATAATTACAACAACAGAGTACTTGACCAGATGAGCTGAAGCAAGAGCAATCAAGGAATATAGTGTAACTATAGTTGTACGCTTCATATTTGATGACATCATAACCAGGTTCGGATGCCCAAATATCCTTATGAGTGATCAAGGCACACATTTCATCAATAAGACAGTTGAATCCCCAACTGAAGAATTTGCAGTCCACCATCAAAAGAGCACACCGTACCATCCACAAGAAAATGGGAAAATTGAAGCATTCAACAAGATTTTGGAGAAAACACTAACCATGATTTGCAGTGTGAACATGGACGACTGGGATTTAAGAGTACCAGCAGCATTATGGGCCTATAGAACCACTTGCAAGAAGTTGGCAATGCAGACACCTTTTAAATTGGTATATGGTCTTGAAGATGTTGTTCCAATGGAATATTTGGTACCAAGCCTAAGAATTGTTTCCTTTACAGATATGGATGACCCTAGCACTATTCACGAGAGGCTTGCACAGTTGGTTGAATTGGAAGAAGACAGATTTGTTGTAGGATTTCATCAGCAAGTACAGAAGGAAAGAGATAAGGCCTATCATGACAGGCACATCAAGAAGAAGGCATTTAAACAAGGTGATCTAGTACTGATATATGACAGTAAGTTCAACAAACATCCTGGGAAGTTCAGAATGCATTGGCTAGGGCCATATGAGATCACCTATGTTACAGAAGGATGAGTTGTGCAATTGAAGATTCTGAATGGAGACTGGAAGGAAGGATTAGTGAATGGGAGCCGGTTGAAATTGTACTATGACAACCAGCTGCCCCATAGCTCTTAGTAAATGCAAGAGGAAAAGGGTCTAGGTAACAGGTGTAGTTGAAACTGGGTACCAGACACAGAAAATATAGTTTGCAGAAGGAAGAAGAGGAGGCATCGAACAGAAAGCAGAGGTTGCACTGTGCAGTCTGAAATCGAAGTAAAACAAGAAGCTCAGATTTGAAGTGCCTCGGGATGAGTCACAAGTGAGTGTTGGGGGTTTGTTGGCCCTTGGTTATGGAAGTACATGAAGATCAAGGAAGAAAATGGAGAATGCTAACTGCGCGGAAGACACAGTGACTGATACCAGGTCGAAGTGAGAAAAAAGAGCAGAAAAGGTGGAGCGAAGTCCGAGAAAGAAAGTCGTTAGGCAAAGATATCAAGGATGATAGATCAAAAAGAAAGAAGGATCATGGAAAACTCAGAAAGTGAAGAAATCCACCATTGGATGATGTATCCCTAGAGAGAGGGTGAACCACGTATATCTTGTGTTATGTGTGATTGGTCTTCTATATTTTCCATTTGATATATTGTGATTGCATTACCACGTTAGGTCTTATAAATAGATGGACATAGTAGATATAAGTTGATAAGTGACATATGAATTTTGTGTTGTTATTGTATTAGATCCACTTGATATTTCCCTTGGTTGTAGACATATATGTCCTACAACTCCCCCATAACTGCTTCGGGTGAGACTGCATCTGCTTCGCAGGTGTTGCTGAAAGGGCCAGTAGTTAGGGCTTGTTGGTGAGATCTTTGAGCTGAACCCTGGGTTTGCCCCTGTGCCAACAATGTGTCACCTTCTTGGATCGATGGAAAAGAATTTCATGAATTTCACTATGTCTTCTCTACATGTGAATGAGAGTTGTGACCTCGGCTTAACCTTTGGGCACTTATCTCACTTTGAAATATCGACAGTCATGTTTTAATGGACCGTGAAGATCAACAACCAAGAGTGATTATGGAAAATCAACTTGCTCATGCCTTAATTTCCCTTTCAATTTCTACAATGACTCCCCACCATCAATCTCCCTTCAATGAGATCTGACGGTCGTGACTTAATCTTTTCTTGAACTGACGGCTTATCTTAACTTTGCCCAGATATAATGGTTGAAACAATTTGGCAAGAGTGCCAAGTTGATCTGGTCTAAAGTATCTTGGATCGCGAGTTCTCAAGATCAGCAGCCGAGAGCGATTATGTGGGGCAAATTTGTGTGGGGTTTAATTTTGAAGGGTGGTCCCGCAATTGAAACCGTGGCTTTCTCTCGAGGGTACGTGGCATCACCAGGTGCATTGTAGGATGAAAGGTGGGTTACCTCAAAACCACTTTATCATTCCCCCGCAAAATAGACCATTAAAATCTTGACTCAACACCTGTCCTCCACCCACTCCACCTTTCACCCTCCATCCTGTCACACCCTCCATGCTCCCAATACTGTTTACCTCACAACCTATACTTCCCCTCTCTTTACACGTCACTTACCATGTATATTCCTACCACCTACATTCTCACATCCACTCATCCCACCTCCTTATTGGACACTTGTTCCCCCATCATTCTTTTCATGAAAAGTTACTCTTCGTTGTAATTGTTGGCCATCCCATAATGAGCCAACGCTGAGCTACCTATCCAATTACCACCCCCATATCTTCAACCACAATTCTTTATCCTAGTAAACGCATTCGAAGGGACAGATGGCAACGAAATCAGATGGTAAAGACAATAAGCCAATGATTATGGTGGCCTTAATGGACATGTGTACCCAGTTTGAATAACAAAGGAAAACGAGTGCATTTGCGAGCAAATGAAGAGACAGAGGAAGCACCAAAAAAACTCAACAATATTTGCATGTTGTTATTTTATTCGGATGTGTTCTATTTTTAGTCATATATTGTGAGAAGTCCAATGGTTTTCAGTTATGAATTTTTTTTTATAAATAGATAGATCTTAGATCTATTAGAGGCTTATTCTTTCTGAATGTAAAAGAGAAACTCTTTTTGAGTATTAATACAAGTGCAGACAAAGATTCTAAGTTTCGTTCAATTTGAGTTATGAGTCCCCTCTGTGTTTCCATTTCTTTGAATTTCTTTCTGTAATTCTTGAAGAGTGATTGATTACAATTTAGTACTACCTCTACTATAATCATATTATACCAGGAGTTCGTTCAGTAAACATATTTTCCTATGTTATTACTATGAGTAAAACAATACCTGTGATCTATGTGAATTACTGCTTTTTTATATCTTGTTCAAGGGTGCATCTTCTACTTTTCTTTTACTGCGAACAAGGTGAGACTTATATGTAAATGATACCTAACTTTGTTTAATAGTTTTGCGAATATTTATACATCATTTGACATTATAATTGTGACTCAGATAACAAGATACATCCTCTTTATTGTCTTATTATTATTTTCATTTAAAGATTATTTCTCAGAAAACTGAAGGTAGAAAAAATCACTCATAAAAACATTTCATTTAAAACCTTTGATGCATGACATTATTCTTTGATCCTTAGAATCAATCTCAAGAACAACAAAACATATGCATTTATTTGGCTAATGTGTGTGTGTGTGTGTGTGTGTGTGTGTGTGCATGTGATTTTTGGGGCAGGGTTTATGGGTTCCTCTAGTTCCTAACCCCCTATTGCTCGTGGATAACTAATATAACCACTTATTTGGAGTATAAAAGGATGCTAAGGGGTAGAGGAGAGGAATCATTCTTTAGAGCACCATTATTATTGTATACCAATACTAGATATGAAAATATGCTTCAATAACACCAAGAATAAACCATAAACCATTCACCATAACATGAACACAAGAATATAGAGAAAACCCTTGAGGTAGGGTAACACCATTTATTAATCCTTCAGGATGGATAAAACTCCTGAAGTAATCATTTCTTGTACATCAACAATAATCTTCACCATGTCAATTACATTGCTTACACTTCCTTATATAGCATTATCTATCCCCTAAGAACATTCTAAATAATGTATCTTCTAGAAATCCCATTTATTATATCTAACTACCCGTTTATTCTATCCAACTACCATAGTGGGCCTTATTTAATACCACAATGGACCTAGTTTGCCTTACATTTAATAGCCTCCACTAATAGTATCTAACCTCCATTCTCATTGGCTATCTCCCATATTACCACCCATATTACCTCCCTAGGTATATTACATTCCACCCCCCTTAATAATGTTTCATCCCCGAAACATGAGAAGAGACCATGCGATATGATCGGCTGAGAATAGTAGCCAAATCATACCAAGTATGACCATCCATCCATCCTAACAAAAGCTGGATATGATATCCAATTATTTCCTTCCCACCCTAAGCTTGCTCTGCATTGTGTCGATGTTTCCATGGACTTGGGTCTCTAACCTAATGTCATCTTGTAGTTTTGGTAGGCCTCCATGCACCTTTTGATGGGTTTCCTTGTTGGTTTCCTGCTAGTGCATAAGTGTGTGGATGCTCACGCCCTCTCCTGGATGATTGTTGTTTCTCTATATGATGTGGATGGCGATATACCATGACTATAGGAATTTTTTATTTTTTCTTCAAATATGAAACACATTGTGCCTTTGAGTCACTGACCACCTTAGTTTCTTTATTTTTTTCGTCATGTGTCTTTTCTTCATCTGGTTCTATCGAGTCTGCCTCTGATTCAACTTCGGACTATAAAATAAATTTTGTTCTTGCCGCCGTGGGATCTTCTTTCTTATTAAGAGACACATCCTGCAGTGTAACTTTCTTTTTCTTGTACCACAGTTTCAAAAACTTCTTTTCCACATTAATATTAATTCTACCAATTGTGGCCATCCAAGGGTATCCCAAAACAATATCCACCTCATCCATATCTATAGCATAAAAATTTGAATGCAACACATATTTATCCATGGTAATATTTAAATATTTTTACCTTCAACCTGTGTGATTTGAATATTCTTTGCAGCAACCTACAATCTATTAACCAGCTGAACATTGATAAAATTATGCCTGCAACTGGGGTTAATATAAACAATGATATTTTCTTTTTTAATACATCCTGGAACTTGTCATATAGATTTTCCACATAAACCCTTACTGCATTTTTTATCCCTACTCTTAGAACGAGACCACTTATCTAAAAGTAATTATTCCAATTCTTTGTCTAGAAGTTTTGTCAGCTCGAAAAAGTTCAATGATTTCCCCCATGTTAAGACATCCTTTATGAAACGAAGACATAACACAAATTTCCACTTTTCTTTCCATTCTAAATTGTGGAACTTTAGAAATTATTCAATAGTAGGGCCAACATCTCTTCCAGTAAAAAACTTGTTTTTTGGAAGCAATCTTCAACAAAAATTAGGGGTTAAAAAATAACTTATTGCAGAAAATCACGACTTTTTCTGGAAAAACCCTGAAAAATTGTTGAATTTAAAATGCTCATAACTTCACTTCCCAGACTCTGTTTCGTATTTTGTTTTTTTTTAAATTAGGTTTTTCCCGAGAGGAATCAAAATATACAATTAATTTATGAAAATTATGAGTATAAAGTTTCATATCTGAGCCTAAAGTGTGTCGCCCCCTTTTTTCTTAAAAACAATTATGTAAAAATAACCAAAATATTCTTCCCTTGTTTGCCCAAGGAAAGAGCTATGATACCAAATGTTGTATACCAATAATGGATATTAAAATATGCTTCAATAAGACCAATAATAAACCATAAACCATAAATCATTCATCATAACATGAACAAAATAATATAGAGAAAACCCTTGAGGTAGGGTAACACCATTTATTAATCCTTCAGGAAGGATAAAACTCCTCAAGCAATCCTTGCTTGTACATCAACAATAATCTTCACCATGTCAATTACATTTATTAAAATTACTTATATAGCATTATATATCCCTTAGGAACATTCTAGAGAAGGTATCTTGTATAAATCCCATTTATTATATCTAACTACCCATTTATTCTATCCAACTACCATAGTGGGCCTTATTTAATACCACGGTGGACCTAGTCCACCTTACATTTAATAGCCTCCACTAATAGTATCTAACCCACATTCTCATTGGGTACCTCCCATATTACCATCCATATTACCTCCCTAGGTATATTACAATTATGTTGGCCTTTTGTTGCTAGAGTCTACAAGCCCCTTTTGCCATGTTTACAAGATATTCCCTTCAGTTATGGAAACCTTTGTTTCCAGCAGTCTTTTCTCATTTATTCCATTAGAAAGATACCCTTTCTCTTTCTTGGACCAGTCACGAGTGAAGAGTTCGTAGGTGTGAGTTATTCTTCATTGGCCTGGGTGGAGGAAACTAGATTCATGTTTCAAAGCAGTGTTGCAGCAGTTACAGGTTGTATTGTTTCTTGACTTTGTTGTCAACATAACAAAGAGTTCTCTTTCCTGTCCAGTTTTGTGTTTTGATATATATATTTTTTTTGTTTGTTAATTTGTGTGAGACCTGTTGGCTACGCGATTAACCTGTGGCTTGAGAAACCGCGACTCAGGGGCATCTAAGCCGTCAAAATCACTCGGGGATCGCACCCGGCCTGAGCCACACCAACCCTTAACATGGTTGGATTTTTTGTCTCCGTAGGTTTCGAACCGGTGACTTTAACATCACGGAGTGGCTTAACAACACACTCCGTCACCGACTGTCCTACACCTCGGGGACTTTGTGTTTTGATATATTATTGTTATATATGAAAATTTGATTATTTAGAACACTAACATGATTAATTTCAATTAGTATGGTTAAATTTAGTTATTTTTAACTACCTACCTTGTATTTCTCTTCCTCCTTGTGTGCAAGTTGTTAGAGAGATCTTTGGAGCGGAACGTTGGACCAAGGATTCGAGTGAGGGATCTACATCAAACGTTAGGATCCAAGTTGGTATCCTTCCCTCTCATTATATGTTAGTTAGTTAATTACAACTTATTTATTTTTATTGGGAATATATTTAGTTATTTGGGTCAATCTCTCTATTTTGGATTTTATCCTAGCCATAGGAGTTAATTCTTTGCAAACACCAACATATTGTGGTGCAAAATACATCGAAGGGAAAAATAGTGGGTCCTAAACCATAGAATTTCTGGGACACAATAGGTGAGAGTGGTAATAGGTTACCACTCATTGAAAACCTTCAGAAGAATGTTCATTTGTACTAGTTGGATGAGGATATCCCACTATCTGTGGTCACCACCACCGACTTGGGCAAAGGTGAATTTTCCCTAGCTTTGAGAAAGAAACTATATCATGTGAATTTAATTTCATCGAGACTTGACATAGTAGAATGAGAAACATGCATGACCAACACCCATGTCAAGACCTTAGTTACAATATTTTCAACCAAGTGTGTCAACCAACCATCCTGAAGTATTGGAAGGACCAACACCACAAACAAGTGTCCAAGCTAAACCATCTTAATTATACTTGTTGTAAAATTTTAGGGATTTCAAATTTGAGATTTTATAAGATCTTAATCTCCTCCCTATCCTAGACAAATAAGGATTTGAGGATGGGGGAGACGTTGGAGGGCCTAGTTGACTAGTTGACTAGGCCAATTAGTCAACCAAATGTAATACATTAGTCGACTATGGAGATAAACCAACTAGTTAGTCGAGTTGGTTGATAGACGGGACATGCTGACCGACCATAGTAGTTATAATAGTTGTAACTACTCGCCACTGGTACAAGAGTTTAAATAGATGCGAACATGTGATGCATTTATTGGTGATTGATTTGTTACAATAAAATACTACCTATTTTTGGTTCCACTACTACTTTTCTCCTCTTCCTCCTTCTATGTATGAATGCATGTATATCACTTATAAACTATTTATGTATATTATGTTGTGTCATTTCACTACTAGTAACCTCTATTATGTAATCCCATATATTACAACAAGGGGTATTTATACTCAAAATATTGGATATCTGGTCTTAAGCTTGCTTCTTGACAAGGGGAAGAGAGATATAATTATGGTGGTGGAAGACTATCCACAGGTTCAAATGTCCTTTAAAATCCAAAATTTTTATGTTGATATCTTTGAGGAACAAAGTTATTACTTGGGGCTCTCTTCAAAAGAGGGGTACACAGGGCTTGGGAAGATTCATTCTTTGAAAATATTGCCTTGAATCAATTGATCATTTACTCATATTGTTTTTCACTTTATAGGTTTGATAGGAACTTGAAATACTTTGTAGCCTTTGAATAATATGGGGAGGTGCTTCTAATGAAGAAGAATTAAAATTTGTTGCTCAGAGTTTTTGGTTAAGAAATTTAAGGTTATTCCATTATTGGTGGCATGATGTATATGGTTATCCCAAAATGCTTTGACTTTTGAGGGAAGGTATATTCTCCCTTTGAAATGTGTAGTGCAGGGTTTGTTAATTATGGATGGTTTATGTCAAATATCTCACCATAAAACCCCTAGGTTGTTATATGTAAAGAAATGATAAAACAAATGATGCATGGGCACATTTTGATGGTGCTAGTTAATGTAATCCTCCTTGTGGAGCAGCTGACATGTTATACCTCTCCAAAAAACACTTTCTAAAATTGAAGGTTGATTTGAGGAGGGGATTAAATAACCTTGTTAATTTTATGGCCTTGAAGTTGTTCATTACCCTAACTACAAAGAAATGTGTACATCAAATTCAAATCATTGGAGATTCAAAAATTGTATTTAAATGGATTAATGATGGATACAATATGGACAATTATATGTTGAGGTCGATCTCTCATGAAATCAAGCTTGTCTTTTTAACTTTCAATCAAAACTCTCTCAAGCATATATAGGAAAAGGAACAAGGAGGTAGATGCATTTTCAAAATCAATTTTATGTTTGGATGCAGGGATTTGGCATATTCAAGAATTGGTGGAGGGAATCCTCTCTAAATACTTTCATGTCCCTTTTCTTCAGTGATTGAATATGGGTAATCTTTATGCTTTATTTTTAAATTCCCTTTTCTTCAGTGATTGAATATGGGTAATCTTTATGCTTTATTTTGAGTATTTAAATTTGTAATGTATAAGGTCTTTTTAGACAAAGCATTGTTTATATTTAGTGATTATGGTCATAGGCTATAGTACTAAGAGATATTATCTGTTTTATACATGACTTCAAGGTTGGGATCATTTTTGGATTAGAAAACTATGTAAAATTGTGTGATCACATATGAAAATATTATTTTATTAATATATATATTTTTTTAATTACATGAAAAAATGATTCATATCATTTGGATATGATTTTTATTTTATTAAAATAACACAAATCTCTCTCATATATTAATTGAAACTTATTTAAAAAATAATAATTTTATTATAATTTTTTGTTTCAGATTCCAGATGAAAATATAATTTTATTAATATTTTTTTTTTTAATTGCATGAAAAAATGATTCATATCATTTGGATATGATTTTTATTTTAT
>ML788515.1:157062-168427 GCA_009831015.1 Picea engelmannii | reverse complement strand
CATTTGATTATCGAGTAGGGATAGTAGGGTCTTTACAATGTTAAATCATTTCTGCAGTAGGGAGGGTAGGGTCTAGGGCTAGGTTTTACAGTGCGAGGGTTCTCTGGCACGCACTGTGACGGTGTTGTGCCAACATGGCCTGCCCTATTGACACCTTATGGACAAATGACGATGACCTTTGGGTTAGTGAAGGCCTTTTCCTTGTTGATGACATGTACAAACTTTTGTACGACTGTTTCTATCATGCCTCCCACGCTCCTGCGACAGATGGGCTCCATAATGGTTGTTCCTATGCTTCAGGCCAATAGGTGTCAGCTCGGCGAGATGTCAATGTTGGATCTAGCTATGTGAAGGCCACAAGCCCTGCTAGGGTTAAGTGTGAGGACCTCCCACCTCAGGCTCAACACATCAGTACTTCCCCTTATTCAACTTTTCCTCCTTCGACTGGTCAGTCTTCATTAGTTTTCCTGGTGGGAAAGCCTCATCTAAATGTTCCTGCTAATAGGCACATACATTCTCCCGGTGGAGCAGCTTTGGGTCCTTCGACTGGACATTCTTCAGTTGTTCTTCCGACGGGTAAGCACCCTGTGAGTGTGTCTGGTGCTGGGCACAACCAATCTTCTGGTGGTGCAACTCGACAGCATGGTAAGGTTAATATTTTGAGGGTAAGAGAGACTTCCTCTCAGTGCATCTTTGGGAAAGATATAGCCATGAGCAGAGTTACGAGCCTATCCGAGAAATCCCTTGCAGGGAAGTGTTTTTATATTCATATGAATAAGGATCAGGTTGCAGACTAGGTTCTCTGGATTTGAAAACCATTGGTTGGGTACTACCCTAGGTTCATTTTTTTATCGAACCACTGGTTGGTCTTCCACTTCCTGTCCGAAGGAGATCTTATACGAGTATTGGAATCACCATGTCTTATTGGTCGTGGAATTATTATGCTAAAATGATCGTATCCAGGTTTTAATCCCCTCTCTGAAGTTTTTTTGCGAAGAAATATGTGGATGTTTCTCCCAGACTTTCCTATCGAATATTGGTCTATGCCCATTTTCGAAGCTATTTCCATTTCGGTAGGAAAATTCATCTTCTTTGACAGTGAGTTGCTTCGTTGGTGTAACAAATGGTTAGCATGGGTTTTGGTGGAGTTAGACCTAGACAGAGAGTTGTCAGACTCTATTTACATCCATATTGGCAATAGAATGTTGTGTCAACCAGTTGATCATTGGAAGGATCCATTTCGATGCCATTCCTACTGGTAGCCAGGTCACCTAAAAGATAAATGTTCGTCTCTTATGGAATCTGGTTTTGTGAATGCTTCTTTAGGGTTTATGAGAGCCAATAAATATCTCCACGATTGGCTTCTGCTGATAAAGACTCCTTCTTGGGTAAGATTCAACTATTCTTCCCTTCATTTTTTTCCAAGCTTTATGTCGATGAAGTTGATTACCTAAATTCTAATGAGGATTGGGTCCTTGAGATCTTCGACAATTTCTGGGAAATTCTTTTGCGGAATTTTAATGATCCTAAATGTTGTCATGGTTCTATCTCTGGGGGTTTGGGTGCTGATAATAGCCCATGTAGAAATTTTGGGGACACATAACCTATTCCTTCCTTGGTACTAGATCATACCAAAGCCTCTCCAACCTCTAGTATTCCCTTAAGCAAGTCGGGTATAGATGGTCGAGAGCTACCCAACTCTGAGTTCCCCAATTCAATCCCTTTCCTCGAGGACTCTAGGAGGCCAAATAATCCATTGGATGAAGTCGAAGAGGCACCAATTCTGCTTATTGTCCTTGTAGTTCCGAACTCCTCTTCTCCCACTAATTGCTCTATGTCCCATAACCTTAAGATTGCTAAATCTCTTTCACCATTTCCCCTAACTATTTCCTCTTCTTCATCACTGGATTTTCCCACTACATCTCAAACTAATGTAACTCTTTGAAAGAATCCTTGACTTTGGCCACCAAAGAATCCCCCCAGGCCTATAAAAGGTGGATTGGATCCTTTCAACAAAGTTCCACTACAACACCAGTCTAAAAGCCTTTCATGTGTTTCTTGTTTTCCTAAATCTTCGACTAGCATTTCTGAGTTACACCCTCTTTCGGCCCTTAGAGCAGGCTCGTTGATTCCTCCAGTTTACCCATGATAATTCTCTCTTATAATATTTGTGGGTTTGGAGGTCCCACTAAAATAGCCTCCCTTAAATTTCTATTGAAACAGAATAATATTGCTATCGTTTTTTTCCAAAAAACCTTAGTGGATGCAGTCAAGGATAAAGGTTTATTTCTTAAATGGTTTCCTTTATGGAATTGTGTTGTTGTGGAACCAAACAGTCGGTCGAGTGGTTTATTAGTTGGTTGGAATCCTACGATCGTTGAGCTATGTGCTTTTGGCACTACTGCATGTATATTTTTGGAGGGCATATTCAATCATTCTAATGCCAGAGTTAAACTCCTAAATTGTTATGCACCTTATAAAGACTGTGAATGCTTCTGGCAATCTATTTTGGATTCTGGCCTACTAGAAGAACAAGGGCTAATTTTTGGGGGGGGATTTAAACTTAACTCTCTCTTCCCGAGAGGTTTGGGGTAGCTCCACTAGGGTTGATCCTATGGAAGACTTATTTTCCAACATGCTCCATTCCACGGTTCTTGTGGATATGCAACCATCTCATTTGTCTCCAACTTGGTGCAATGGAAGAGATGGATCGGGGCGTATTTCTACGAGGTTGGATCGATTTCTTTTGGATGGGAATATACTCTCCAATCAATATAAATATAGGTCTTGGACAATCAACTCCACTATTTTGGATCACAATCTGATCTGTTTGCAAATAGATTTCTCACATCGAAAAGATAGTGATCCCTTTAAATTCAATAGTTCATGGTTATCCAAACCAGATTTTATATCCTTTATCAGGTCAACTTGGATCTCTATGGATAAATTTAAATATATTTCCCCTACTATTCTATTGTGTGACAAATTGAAAAAGTTAAAGAAAGTGGTTGTTCAGTGGCAATCAGACAAAAAACAACAACTCCATTCAAATCTTCTGCATATCGATTTTAAAATGTCAGAGTTATTTTCTAAGTGCCCGTCGCAAGTGTTTAACCAATATGAATTAAATATTCTAAAGGACCTTAAACTAAGGAAGGACAATATCATTGCAATTGAAGAATCAACTTGGAGACTCAGAACTCAGGAACTTTGGTTGAACAAGGGTGATAAGAATACTAGATTCTTCCATAAATTTGAAACACAAAGAAGAAACCAAAACACAATATGGGACATAAAAAATGAATATGGTAATGTTATATCCATTGACAAGGAGATTAAGGAGACAGCCTTTAAGTTTTTTCAGTCTCAGTATAGTTCTCTTGAGACTAAAAAAATGAGAAATCAGATTCATATCCTAAAAGATGTGCCAAGAATTTTCACTGATGATGAGAGTGATGATTTAGGCAAGAATGTCACCTTAGAATAAATTGAGCATATTGTCAATAAAATGTCGAAAGAGAAGAGTTTGGGACCAGACGGGTGGACTCAAGAACTCTTCCAATCCTTTTTCGACATAATGGGGACTAACCTTCTAAAGCCTGTCAAGGACTCCACAATATTAGGTCACATACCGAGAATTCTAAATGCTACCTTCTTTTCCCTTATTCCTAAGGTGAGAAAACCAGCCTCCTTTCATGATTTAAAACCCATTTCTCTTTGTAATTTTGTCTATAAAGTGATTTCCAAGGTCATAGACTCTTGTATGAAAGATAAATTGGCTACTAGTATTTCTCGAGAACAGTTTGGATTCCTCAAGGATAGATTGATTTTTGATGATGTGGGTTTAGCTCAAGAATGCTTGCACTCTGTAAAGTCTAAGAAATTAAGCTCAATAATTATTAAGTTGGATTTAAAGAAGGAATACGACAAAGTAAGATGGAAATTTTTATGGTTATTACTCATCTAGATTGGGCTTAAGTGGGAGGTTACACAATGGATTATGGCATGTGTGTCAAATGTCAGTATGGAAGTATTGATAAACGGTTCTCCTACAAAAAAAATTAAAAGTCAACGAAGTCTAAGGCAGGGGTGTCCTCTTTCCCCTTTACTATTCCTTCTGGTAGTTGAATGCCTCAGTAGGCAAATGAAAAAGTTTGTGGAAGTTGGATCCTTCAAAGGTATCAAGGTTGTTGTTGAGACTTTCATTTCCCATTTGTTTTTTTTTGACGATGTGATCATCCTTGGTGATGCAAATTTTGAAGAATGGAAGACCTTTCACTCTCTTTTAACTATTTTTTTTCAAGCTTCAGGTATGGTCGTCAACTACCAAAAGTCGTGTTTCCTGGCACAGAATATTGATCCAAAGTTAGAGGATAAAATGTGGTCAGTATTTAATATTCGGTTTATGGATATTGAGGATGGAATGAAGTATCTCGGTTTCTTTCTTAAGCCTAATAACTATCGAGTGGCTGATTGTAATTGGCTAATACAAAAAGTCAAAAAGAGAATTGGGAGTTGGTCCTTTCAATGGCTATCCCTAGATGGCAGGATAGTTTTAGCAAAGTCAGTTTTACAAAGTTTACCTGTGTATTGGCTTAGCTTGGTTATGATCGCATCCTCCATATTGCACAGAATTTAGTAGCTTATAACAAACTTCATATAGAGAGGGGCTAGGAAACATACTGGCTTCCATTTAGCTAAATGGAAAAAGATTTATTTGCCAAAGGAAAGTGGTGGATGGGGTTTGCGCAATATCAACTGGTTTTCCCTTTCTTTAGCTGTTAAATCTTGTTGGAGGGATCTATTTGGTAGTGGTCTGTGGATTTTGGTGCTAAGAAAGAAATACCTGAAAGGCATAGATATTCCTTCTTGGATTAGAAGAAATGAATTTAAATTTTCGGTTGCTTCTATCATATGGAAGAACTTCATGACTTCCATGCCTATAATTAAGATATGGCTGGCATGGACTGTGGGAAGTGGAAAGAAAATTATTCTCGGCCTAGATCCATTCGTTGGAAGAAATTGTGTGTGTTTTCTTTCTAGACCTCTAATTAATCATCTCAACAATTTTCATATCTTCACATTAGCCTAGGTTGCTCATCCAAATGGTTCTAGAATTTCTCCTTGTTGGAAGGAATATTTTCATCTCAGACTGATGGGTGAGTTGGCCTTTGAATGGGAAAACTTCCTTTTTATGATTTGTAATAATGGTATTTCATTTAATGATTCATGTGATAAACTCGTTTGGTCTTGGAATCGGGTGATGGGTTCAGTCAATGTTAAGTTAGCATACCAGTCCTTATTATTTTATAATAATCTGGAAGAGAATCGATGGTGGTTTAAGGAAATTTGGCAAGTTAAAGTTCCTAGAAAAATAATTTGTTTTATCTGGTTATGCTTGATGGATTTTATTCTTACAGGTGTTAATTATAAAAGAAGAGGGGGAATAGGACCTACAGCATGTATCTTATGCCTTAATGATGAAGAAACGAATGCTCATCTCTTTGTGCACTTTGTTGTTTCTAAATCCATTTGGGAAGAAGTTCTTTTATTTCTAAAGATTCTAGATGCCTGGGGACAAAATGGTTTAGAAGATAATCTTTTTAATTGGTTCATTAAATACCCTAAGATAAGACATATTCTTTTTGTTTTGATATGGGGAATATGGAAATATAGGAACAAGATGCTATTTGAGAACTGGTCTAGACAAGATTCTAACATTTCAAAAAAAATCCTTCTTTCAATACAGGATTCCCATGATCAGTTTAAGCCAGATAGACTCGATTGCATTCTCAACCCAGTTTACTTTGATGACTCCCCCATTGGATTCTTTGATGGTTTTGTTGATGGAGGTTTTTGTGGTATAGGTTTGTTCCTCAAAATTAGTAAAGACCATTACTTCAAAGAACACTTTGCAGGGGGAAAAGGTATTAATATAAAATCTAAACTATTGGGCTTATGGGGCCTCTTATTTATAGCAGCTAATCTATCTCTAAACATTATGATGGTCGTCGGTGATTCAAAAGTAATGATAGACTGGATAAAAGGGGAAGCTAATATAAACATCCTCCACCTTGTTCCATGGGAATAGAAGATCTAGAGGTTAAAATACAGCTTTGAAAGGCTCAAATTTATGCATGTTCATAGAATCTACAACAATGTTGTTAATCAACTTTCTAAAAAGGATCTGAATTGTTCTTGTGGATGGCTTTATTTTGAGGAAATTATGCAAGGAACAATTATCCATGCAAATAGACTTCCATTGTTTTAACTTTCAGTTCATAAGTGGTCATTTAGCTTTTAGATACTAATTATGTAGTGTTGATATGGATGTATAACTGTAGAAATTATTGTATAATTTTGGACATTATAGTATATTTATGATGAAGAAAAGAGCATTAGTTAGAAATGTCTTTTATAAGCCTGATAAGAGATATATATAATCAATGCTCAATGTAACCATCTCATGCATTTTTGAAAATTTCACTTGATTCTCAATAGAATAGCAGTGAAACTGCTTTTTTCTGTGTGAAATAAATAAATAATATATATAATCCAACAATGTGTATATATTTTATGTTCTCTTAAATTCTAATGATGTAGATGTAGATATAGTGAACTCATGCATGTTTATAAAAAAATAAAAAAATTTAATGAATAAAAAAAAATTTAAATGATTTTATAAATATTTTAAAACGATTAATAAATAATTAAAATAGTAATAACTAAATAATTCCTAAGGTAAAAGTGATGTATTATATAAAAAAATACATGAGAATATGGTGCTTGAAGTTTATTTTTGAAAGTCATCTTCCCTAGTTCCAAAGCAATAAGGTTTTGTTATCATTATTTTTTTTTACATTAATTGATTTCATAATTTTTTTAATTTGGAAATTCATAAGTGCTAGTGGCCATAGGATGCTCACCATTAGCAAAGTGTTGGGTTAGAGGATGTTGATTACTCATAAAGTGTTGGAGGTTAGAATCTGTTAATAAATTGTTTGATGAAATGTTTGTAAGAGAAGACATCCAAATAATAGTAGTAAGAGAATTTTCATCTTTGGTAGAAGATGTGGAGAGATTGACCTAAGTAAAGGTCTATCTAATAATATTATTATATAATGCAATGATCCATGATGAACCCATGAATTGCTTATGAATACATGACCTTTAGATATTGATTTTCTCTAAGGACAAGATATCTAAATGAAGCTTATCCAAAGGAAAAAACTTCTCCAACCAAGAAAGGGATGAAATGTTCATAAGAGAAGACATCCATAGTAGTAAGAAAATTTTCATCTTTTGTAGAATATGTGGAGAGATTGACCTAAGTAAAGGTTTATCTAGTAATATTATTATATAATTCAATGATCCATGATGAATACATGACTTTTAGATATTGATTTTCTCTAAGCACAAGATATCTAAAGGAAGCTTATCCAAAGGAAAAAACTTCTCCAACCAAGAAAAGGAAAAAATAACAAATCCAATTGGTGACAAATTTCAAAGACAAATCCTAATGAAAATAAAATGTGTTAAATACTAGAACTACAATAAAATAACCCATCACACTCTCTTAAGGGATGATGTTAGGGGTGTAAACATGACTAAGTAATCCTAGCCAAAATGTCCTTTTAAGGGAATGAAGAGGAGGCATGAATTAGGTGATTTAAATTTGGAAAGGGAACCAACTTATTTTCCCTATTCAAGTAATGCACTATCATCAATTTTGTTTCAATCCCAACCAACACAATTTCTATCAATAGGATGGATATAAATAAGAAGGAAAAACTAAGAAAAGAGTAGTGTTCCATCGTGAAAGTTCCACAACTAAGGAATTCACAAGATGGTTGTCCCTTCAACACTATATCAAAGCATGGGGCTAGAATATGGCCTTGCCTGATAAAAGTTTGCAGTTATATAATAAGACTCAGGAAAATGACTAATATTTTACCTTGGATATGGGCTTGCAGGGGTTAAAAATTAGAAATCAATAATTGAAAATAATGAATGTAATTGTAAGTTTTGTAGAGCTGTGGTGAAACTTGCACAGAGAATCTAGCTAGAAACAATTCGTACAAATATTGCAAATTGAGAGAGAGAAGAATAAAGAACTGAATGAGAAAATGGGAAAAATACACATGATATACTCTACATGAGAAAACTAATGTGTCATAGTAGTGATCTAGAGAGATGAGATAACTCATTGACAAATTCCAGAGTGAATTGTTATAATATCCCCAATAGAATGGGATGGAATATTATGTCCTTCTATGTAATAAATATTCTTGATGTTCTAATCTGGTTGACAAATTATCACAAACAATTTGCATGTATTCTACTAATAGACATTTTTCAAACATATTGCATGCAATACAAATACACCAGAAATAGAAGAGACAATATGTGGTATTTGATTATGAAGGAAGATATGAATACAACAATCCAATGGTTGCTCTGGAAGCTGCAATACCTCAATGAAAAACATGCAATACAAGCCAAAAATTGGGACTCATGTCATGGCCTCTTCAACATATGAGATCCAACCCTCCAAGTGCCACAACCTATCCAAGAAAATTACTACAACCCAAAACTAAAAACAAACCCAAGATGAAGCTCTAATAAAGATCTTGGATGGATCCTCCTCCTTGTCTAGCTAGGGTGGATATTGTACCACCGAAACAAGACCAACAATGGAAGGTTTTTGATAAACCCTAACGAAGAAATGGCTCCAAGAGAACCATACAAGAGATAAATCAAATCATAATTCCAAAGTGAGGCTCTACCCCTCCTTTTATCCTTTTTCAATGCCTTTTAGAGCTTTCCCTTTTTTGACCAAATCAAATGTAACTTCTAGAATTTCCCCTTTTTTACTAAATCAAATACAACTTCTAGAATTTTCCCCTTTTACTAAATCAAATATAACCCTCATTTTCCCTCCAATTTTCACTTTAATATTAAAAGTCACTTTAATAATGGTTAAGTAACTTATTAATCTAAAGTTACTTTATTTTCATAATGTCACTTTAAAAACATAACATCTCCTAACTAAGTGTTACTAAATGACCCCCTTTTTACTCCTTTTTCTTCACTAACAAGTCACAAAAGTACCTTCTACTACAAAATGGGGACATAAAAATCCTCCCTTCCCAAAGATTACTTTTCCTTAAGAAATTCCATCATGATATGGTGCTCCATCGACTGATCCATACTAAAGCTAAAAATGACACCAAGATCCCAAACCACCCTGTAAGAGGTGAAACATCCTCTACTCAAGACATGGTCTGGTATTGTACTGGCATCCGAGGTTTCTTGAAAAACCACCCACAAGTAAGGCCACTCGATGTTGCAACAACTTGATCAACCCACCAAGGAACTACTCTGCTAGAGAACCAATCTCATGAAGGAAAACACTAGCTTTCACTTTCGTTTCAATTGTTGCACTGTCTCCTACTGAAATCTTGGGGTCCCAAACTATCCTAAAAAAGGAACCACCACATTGATGATGCATTACTCTAATAATATTCATTAGAACATTGTGCCCACTCTGCATCCACAATATGTAATGTCCCAAAGGATCACATCCACTATTGAGGATCATACCCATCCAATGTATCCCAACTCTAAAACCAGACATCATAGAGAAGTTTATGTGGTCATAAACTAATAGGGCATACACTATACCTCTTCTCCAAGTGTCAAAGGGAAAATTAATAATACTCTATCATCCCTAGGCTACTGTAATCGCCCAAGAAACAACTTGAGAAACCCCCAACATATCATCGTCAAAGTCCCTAAACACAAGAACCCTGTAGATGGAAAAGTTGTCAGGATCCCAAAATAGCTTGTATGTCATGAAGCACCCTCTACTCTTAGAACTATTCTATAAAGAGATAATATAAGAATCCACCTCAATACCCCTGATAATCCAAGTAATCATAAGTTGCATAGACCTAGTCAACTCTTCGGGAGACCACTTCTCCAAGCATCCACTCCTAAGCCTCCCAAAAGAGAACTCCAGAAATTCAAAATCGGTGCTAACATCTCTATTAGTAGTTGAAATTTCAAGCAATGTAATCCCAGGGTCCCAAACTAATCCCGGAAGGGTACCACCATGTTGACATTGCACTACTCTGATGCTCCTAGTCTGCATCCTCATCTCCTGGAACCCTAAGCTAAACTCCCTAAAGGGACTGAAACCACTATCCTGAATCCTCCTATGCGAAGGTGACTCAGTGAAGTATAAGTATGAAAATCCACAGCTGGCCTCAAGTCTTCCCTCTCATATAGATAAATCCTCGACCTCCCCTCTCCCGACGTCCCAAAAATAAAGTAGATTAATCACTATCACAACTTTGTCTCTCACCATCATATGAATAAACCTATCACTCAAATGAATTCTTGGATCCCACCACCAATGTTAGGAACCAAATATCAATATAGCATAGAAAAACCTCAGAATAAGTACTCAACGCCATGAAAAAGAGAGAAATTCAAATAATAAGCCTCTTCGAGGGGGAAACCTCCTTATGCCCACATAAATGTTCAATTACAAGATGATTCCAAATGAAAATGTCTCCTTGGTATATATAGGAGACTAGGAGGTATAATTACAACTAATAGACTAAAGCAGACATAAATAAAATAACATTACTAATGTAATATGCCCCAATTAAGGGGTAATGAGCCACTATTTAGGGCTTAACATGCCCCTCCCCTTGAGACAAGTGTTGTCTGCAATGCTTGAATAACTCTGTATGCTTCTGTATAAAATACTCATCTTCCCAAGTGGAATCTTCAACCTATAGTTTCCTCCATTTAATGAGATACTCTAAAATGGATCTATTCTTCAGCTGGTGAATTCTTGTGTTAGTGATGGCTTCAGGTCCAATATGATTTTTCCTTCCTCGTCAAGTTCTGGAAATATAGTTTGAACTGGGATCTTGTCACCTATAACATTCTTTAAGCATGAAACATGGAAAACTGGGTGTACTCGTGAAAATGCAGGCAAATCCAATTTGTATGCCATAGCACCAATCTTTTGCAATACCTTATAAGGGCCATAGTACTTTGGTGATAATTTATTATCCTTCTTGGCTTGCTTGAGGGACATTTGTTTGTATGGTTGTAGTCTTAAAAACACCCAATCCCCTACTTCAAAACTTTTTTCACTACAATGTTGATATGCTTTTTGTTTCATGTGATTTTGTGCCATGGTCAGGTTGTCCTTTAATATTTGGATAACTTGTTGTTGATTCTCGATGTGATCTTGCACTGCTTGAACCTTAGATTTTTATTTTAGAGAAGAAGTGATGGAAGGAGGGTGGTATCCATAGAATGCCATAAATGGTGTCATTTTTGTTGC
>ML788515.1:135971-157012 GCA_009831015.1 Picea engelmannii | reverse complement strand
TTTGAAGGGATGAGAGAGTGCACAAAAGTGTGCGTACTTGGTCAGTCTATCAACAATCACCATGATGAAACTCTTTCCTTCAGACTTTGGTAACCCTGTGATGAAATCCATGGAAACCTCCTCCCAACGCTGACTTGGGATGGCTAATGGTTGTAAAAGACATGGGGTCTTAATTGTTTCCACCTTATTTTGTTGACAAACCAAACATTCTGCCACAAACCTTTGAACATCAGTTTTAAGGCCATCCCAAAAAAATTCCTTCTTAACCCTATGGTAGGTTTTTTTAAATCCTGAGTGCCCTCCTACTGGAGAGGTGTGCAATTCAAATAGTACCTTTTGTTTGAGTTGGGAGTTCTTACATAAATATAAGAGATCTTTGTACCATAGTGAATCATTTTTCCATGTAAATGTATCTGATGTACTGGAATCTTGTTGTAACCTTTGAATGAGAGTCCACACTTTTTTGTCATTCTTCCATTCATCCCTTGCTTCTATTATCCAATCGGGTTGGATGATTGAGATAGCACAGAGAAAGGCCTCAACATCTTCATCCTTCCTTGAGAGTGCATCTGCCACAATATTTTTCTTCCATTTTTTATAAACTATTTCAAAATCATAACCCAATATCTTGGTTACCCATTTTTGTTGTTCTTCTGAAGATAGTCTTTGTTCCAAGAAGTATTTAAGACTATCATGATCTGTTTTGACCTTGAAGTGCCTACCTATTAGGTAAGGAGGCCATTTCTTCAATGCATGTAGTATTTCCATCATTTCCTTCTCATAAATGGGTTTGTGTAAGTCATTTCCCTTGAGTGTTCGACTTTCAAAATCCAAGGGCCTTCCTTCTTGCATTAGGAAAACACCAGTTCCATTTCCCGAGGCATCACATTACACAATAAAGGTTTTTGTGAAGTCTGAAGTGGTCAATACAGAAGCTTTGCACAACACCTCTTTAAGTTGTTCAAAATATTTAGTTGCCTCTGGAGTCCATGAAAATTCATCCTTCTTAGTTAGTGTCGTTAAAGGTGTTTTTATTCTTCCATAGTGTCGAACAAACTTGTGGTAGTAACCTGTCAAACCCAAAAATCCTCTAAGATTCTTCAATGTTTTGGGAATCGGGCAGTCCATCATGGCATTAATCTTGTTAGGGTCTACCTTGACACCTTCATGAGATACAATATGACACAAATACTCTACCTCCTTCACTCCAAAGAAACATTTAGATGGTTTGGCATATAGTTGTTACTCCTTTAGTAGTTGTAGCACCTTGTCAACATGTTGCACATGATCCTCCCAAGACTTTCTATAGATTACTATATCATCAAAAAATACTAACACAAAATTTTGAAGGAAGAGATTGAAATAGAATTCATCAACCCTTGGAATGTGGAAGGTGCATTTGTAAGGCCAAAATGCATGACCAAAAATTCATAATGGCCTTCATGAGTGTTGTTTTTGGGATATCTTCTTCCTTCATTCTAATCTGATGATACCCTGAACAGAGATCCAACTTTGTGAAATATATTTCTCCATGTAGTTCATCTAACAATTCATCAATGACAATAATGGGAAACTTATCTTTAATAGTGATCTTGTTGAGCTCTCTATAATATGGACACATATGCCATGAGCCATCTTTCTTGAATACCATTACCACCGGTGCAGAGTAATAACTTTGGCTAGGTATAATAATTCCATCCTCTAACATTTCTTCAACCATGCACTCAATTTCACTCTTATGGGCATAAGGGTATCTATATGGCCTGATGTTAGGAGGAAAAATCCTAGGAATTAGGTGAATATCATGATCATGATTTCGAGTGGGTAGAAGACCTTTGGGAATATCTTCAAATACTTTGGAATTCTTATCAATGATCCCTTGGAGATTTAGAGGAATATATGGCTTAGATGTTTGAACATATAGGGAGCATAGTTGTGCAATAACACCTTGATGCCCCTTTTTCAATAATTTTTTCATGTCATTCGAGCTTATCACCTTACTGCGTTTCCCTATGATACCTCTTAACTCAATTTATTTTCCTTCCAATGAAAATTTCATAAAAAGTTCTTGAAAATTAAAATCCATTGTTCCTAATTATTGTAACCATTGGATTCCTAATACAACATTATCGCCACCCATGGGTATAACAATAATTGGACTATTCATTACATATTCCCCCATAGTAAGATTGATCTTTATTCATTTTCCTGAGCAATTGATAGTTCCTCCATCTGCAATCATTACTTGAAACTCTAGTGCTGGATATACAAAGCAATTGAGATCTTTGGCTAATATATCGTGAATGAAATTATGAGTACTGCCATAATCAATTAGAACTATTACATTTTTATTTTTGATATATCCTTCGATCTTGAGGGTTTGAGGAGTGCTAATTCCATCCAATGCATTACACTATATCGTGGGAGTCAACTCTTCAGACGAAATTACTTCTATGTTTTCATCTTGAGATGGTTCTTGTTCTTCTTCTTCTTCTTCTTCTTCCTCTTCACAATCTATGTAGAATAATTTCTTCTCACCACACTTGTGTCCCTTACTATACTTGCTGACACAATTAAAGCATAAACCTTTTGTTTTTCTTTCCTCCAATTGTTGAGGTGTCAACGTTGTAGGTTGAGGTGTTTTAGAAGAAGGAGCATTATTCTCTCTATAGATGTTAGGATTGGTCCTTCTAGTATCCATAGCCATATTTTTACTTTCAACATTTTTTTCCACCCTAAATGCATTTTCCAATGATTTGGGTTCCCAAAGGCGAACCTCATGTTGAATGTTATCCCTTAAAGTTCCTATGAATACATCAATCAAGTGCTCATCTGGAATATTTGTTACCTTTATATTCAATCTTTGGAAGTTCTCAATGTGCTTTGTAACTGAACCCTTTTGCTTCAGATTTATCAATTGTCTAAAGAAGGTATTGCTCCTTGTATCCTCATAGTGTGTTATCATTTCTTCCGTGAAAATTGTCCAAGAGACGAGTGATTTGCGATAACAAATCCATCGATACCATACAAATTGATTGGGTTCTAAATATAAAGAAGCAATTAGTACTTTTTGTGTACGTGGCACATTATGTAGATCAAATAATTGCTCCATTTGAAGTATCCATGTGATAGGGTCCTTGCCATCAAACTTCCTCATATCGATCTTAGGAATGTTGTTGGTCTTCAACCCAAAGTTGGAGTTTCTCCATTCTTGATTCACCTTCCTTGTTTCCTCATCATGAATTTCATGGGATACATTTTCACTTTCAGGTGTCCTCTCTATTACAAAATTTTTCAATCCTTCCATGATCTCCTCTTTTAAACCATCCATCTTAGTATTTATTGCCTCCAACTTAGCTTCCATCTCTTGTAGTTCATATTTTGTTACTGTCTTCTTTTGTAAATCATTTATGTCCCTACACATTTCTTCACCTTCATCAAAAGTCCAAGTAGGATTTTTTGGAGGCTTATTTGGTGTAGAAGTTCCCATTTTTGGTGGCATGTTGGCCAAGTATCACTTTAAACCTTGATTTTGAGGTGGTTCTGCTAGACAATATTCATTTTATTGTATCTCCAAAATTTAGGCCCCTCTGAGTATGAAATTTTCTTTTTTGTAGGTCTCTAATATTTCTTCTCTGCAATTCCACAGGTCTTATCAAAATTGGATGTGCCAAGTAGAATTTACGGTAACTTCCCCACAACTTGCTGATTTTTTTTCCTTTCCAGGAGATCTCACTTGTATAGCATGCCCCGCACAAAATAATTCATAAAAAATTCTAAAACTCATACCAGAACTAATATGGTCTGTCCACTATCCAATGAAACTGGTATCACTCAATTTGGATACTCTAGGGAGAAGTTATGATTGCTTTACCCGGAACACCTTCTTGATACTAGTCAATAGGACTAATCAGATACCCTATCTTCCATAGGGTGTATCTATAAATTTAAGATGACCCAGAATCTGAAATTTTTACCACAGATACCTTACTAGTTTCTATGAATATCCTCTAGTTTTCAGGTTCTGAAATGTTACAAAAAAAAAATTATAGTGAGAATTCCGCAATGAGTCAATTCAGGATGATTCCAAAACCCTATCTTAGAAAGGTGGTATCTACGGAAGTATAAGGCCTCAGGAGCTAAAATTTTAACCCAATGTACCTTGATCCGTATGCTAAATATCCTCCAAGTCATTCCTTCTTAATTTTTGTAGAAAACGAGTTATAGCGAAAATTCCAAGGTGTCTCAGGTGTAGCAACGAAACCCCAAGACCTTGAGCTTTGAAACCATATGTTAGGAACCAAATATCAATATAGCATAGAAAAACATCAGACTAAGTACTCAACGCCTTGAAAAAGAGATAAATTTAGATAATAAGCCTCTTCAAGGGGGCAACCTCCTTATGCCCACATAAATTTTCAATTACAAGATGATTCCAAATGAAAATGTCTCCTTGGTACATATAGGAGACTAGGAGGTATAATTACAACTAATAGACTAAAGCCGACATAAATAAAATAAAATTACTAATGTAATATGCCCCAATTGAGGGGTAATGAGCCACTATTTAGGGCTTAACAACCAAATTGGAATTCCACCACTCCCAATACCTACTAATTGTTGATGCACCATACTGGTAACCATCAGAGTCAAAATGAGCCAAGTCCCTGGTATGCCATCATCTAGTGGAAACCTAGTACTGGGAATCAACATTGTGCATGCAGATCTGTTCATCTCCTGCCAAAATACACCAAGAAACCTGCTATCAATGTACCCGAGTAATTTGTGGAGTCTAATACCTCCCTAGAAAGTATACATGTCACCTATAGTGCCTCATACTCATATGCGTACCCATAATTCCTTGCCAAATGTGAATCATGCATAGCCCTCATAATCTCCTCTCTAAGTGTGGACTCGGGGAATATATGTGAGCAACCTTTGTAGTGTAAAATGGCATCCACTACTCTGTCAACCGAAATCTCTATGAACTAATCCAAAACAATCTGGATCTCCTCCTATGCTCTGACTACATATCCCAAATAAAAGATTCTGACATGGATATACTCTTGTCTATCTCACCCAACTGACTCAAGTGAGTCCTCCATGTCATGTCGGATATACTATTGACATCAAAAAATGGCACTAGATGTTGTTGATATTATGGTAGTTGTGGGAGGTATTAACCTCCATGTGTAACCTTTGACAAGACTAGAATATTCCAGGAAGCAAGAGAAACCCTAAAACGTTGGATAATACCACTAGAAGACAAGTCAACTCAAGAGAATATTTAATATTGAGTTATTAGCCTCCAAAAATAGAAGTTGGCCCAGTCAAGTGAGATAGAGTAGTATAAATAGAGGGAACTAGAGCTCATTTGTCACTCTCACTCTCACAACTGCATAAGACTAGTGGTGCGCAAGTTTGGAGAGGGAGTGCAACTGTTGTTACTACAACTGGGATTTTGGATTTCGGTTATGGTTGGAATTTGTACTTGGTTATTTTTTGGATTCTTTGCTTAGTATGCTAGCCTTGGAGAGAGATGTGTTATCTTGGTTGGCTATTTGTTTTAAGGTTTTCTTCCGAAATTATTATGTCTATCAAGATTAAAGGTGCTCAGGGGTGGCTTCATGCCTATGGTTGGGTGACAATATTGTTATATTGTCTACAGAAAAACAAGAACATATGTTTATTTATAATAGGTTATGGGCCCACACTATCTTCAGACAGTCTAACCACTAGAAGACAGATTGGGAAGTTATTTGTTAAGCTCGTTGTGGCACTAGTTACAGTTGTATCTAGGTTTTCTGATTATGCAGTTGCAACAAACCCTAACCCATGTGTTCGGGAACTTATGGAGAATAATTTGACCTAATTCCTTGAGATCCTAGTGCACCCTAGCCTAGCGCACCTCCTGGTACCCTCAGCTAGCAAAAACGTTAGGTTTGAATTTTTCGTCAAAGTCAAAGTCAAAGTTTGACTGGTCAAATTCAAAGGTTGATTGGTCAAATTCAAAGTCAAAGGTTGACTTCTGGTCAAATTGATTTTGTGGTATAAGTTGAAATTTTAGAGTTTCTATCTTTTTCTAATCATTGAATCTTTTGATTGAGTTTCTAATCTCTTCTTGTCAAGATGGCATCTAGTTTCATATTGGAAGACAAGTTGGACGATGCTACAAGGTTTCAAAGGTATGCACTTGTATATGCTATCTAAGTTATATCATATAGAAAAACATAAGTGTGTTTGCAAGGAAACTACTAGAGATCTTATCCAAGTTGTAATCTTGAATTCAGTGCATTCAAAAGAACAAGTGCACCCTCCATAGCAGTTGAGGCTTCAGGTTCCAAGTTTGATTAAATTGTTAAGGTTCAAATTTGTGTATATCAAGGGTGATAGTTGCTACATTACAAATTGTGAAAGAAGACTTTGAAAGATTCTATTATTTCTAGGTGCAATTAATACTTGACTTCATATAAATACTATTGATATAGATGCTTATTGTACTTGTTCGCATGTTGAACTAACATCTCCTCTAGATAGATATTTCTTGTTTGTTCTTGTTGTTCTTGTTCCAAGAAGGTACTCTTGTGAAATATTTTTTATGAACAATCCTTGTGGAAGTTGTCATAGAAGAATTCTATAAGCATGACATAGCTTCTAGATGGGCAGAAATCAGAACAGATAGAAAAAAACTTAAAGAGACTTAGAGGAGTCAAAATCGAAGGAAGTCATAAATCAAAAGAAATGTAGAAAAGGCTTGTGACACTTTGTTGAAAGCAAAGAGAGATGCAGCAGATGGAAGCATGGCCTCTCTCAGATGAAGGGATCTTGTCACAAAATTCCAAAAGAAGAGCATGCATATTTCTCATTCAAGCATGAAGCCATGATTAGGAGGGAGTTAATCCCCAACAATATGATCCCTTGAATAAGAATCCATAAATACTATGAAGTATCTATCCATGTTCTTCATTGGAAGTAACAACCATGATAAGCATCATGTATTCAGTTTGACTCTAGAAGAAATATTCTTCGAAAAGAAGCCTTGAATATCCTTGGTTGTTCATCTACATTCATGTTCATGTGGTAGAAGGTTGGATCCTTCAGGAAAGAAGAGGATGTAATCTATATAATATTCCATGGACTCCAACATTGAAGAGAAACATGAGGAAGAACATGAAGATTCCAAGAAAGAAAGAAAAGTCAGAACAACCAATTGAACCAGTTTGAACCCACTAGAAGCAGTAAAGTAGAAGGAATGGAAGGAAGTTGTGATGAAGAACAATGTGTGTGAGAAATTGTGAAAAATACTTAAGCATTGATAGATACAAGGTGAGACTCGGGGCTAGAGGGTTCTCCCAGAAGGAGGGAAAAGACTATGATGACAACTTGTTCTAGTAACCAAATATACATCTACCTGAGCCATTATATCTCCTACAATATCCATGGGTTGGAGTTTACATCAAATGAATGTAAAGATTGTTCTTCTCAACAAAGTAATTGAAGAATAAGCGTCTGTAGAGAAACCTCAAAGTTTTGAAGTATACTATAAAGAGACCCTTGTATGTATATGGAAGAATACCTTGTATGGATTCAAGAAAACTTGGTGTAGAGCCTCTCATGTCATTCAAAAGTGTGGTGAAAAATTCCTATGACAGAGGAAGTATATTGAAATGGTTCTTCATAAGTCTAGGATGATGGATTGCAAATCAATGGAAAACTCCCACGATGACAGATATGAAGAAGTTGAGAGACTCTAATCTAGTAGACACGTCTCTGTATCAACAATTTATTGGCTTGTTAATGTATTTGGAGAATACTCAGTCGGATATTTGTGGTTGCATGGATTTATCGATTTTGATTGGTCAGGGAGTGCAAATGATAGAAGAAGTGCTACTTGGATATGTTTCATTTTGATCTTTTCCACGATGTCATGGGCTAGCAGGAAACAAAAGTTTGTTGCACTCAACACTGCATAAGCAAAGTATATTGCAGCTTGTGATGCTTGTACGGAAGAAGTGTGGTTGTGTAAGTTGGTTTCTAGACTGTTTGATCAGGTGATTTATTTGAACATGATATATTGTGATGATCAGAGTTGTGTGAATATTTCAGAGAACCTACTGCTCCATGATAGGTTGAATCACATTGAGATAAAACATTATTTTCTCCATGATAAAGTCCAGAGGTGAGAAGTGGTTCTCCAGTATATCTCCATATATGAGCAGATAACATATATTTTGGTAAAGCCTTTGTCCAAGATGAAAAGTTTACATACTTAAGGGACAAGCTGGGGCTCTTAGAGATGAATTCCTTATTGAAAAAGGAAGTGATTATTCCTAGGTTGGGAGGGAGCACTGATATGTTATTGATTTATGGACAGCCATTTTCCAAAATGTAAAATGGTCCAGGTTGGAAATTTTCTTTCCAGTCTGGAAAGTGGTTCGAGATTTCTAACGGACAGTCATTTTCCAGTTCAGAAAATGGTCCAGATCAGACATTCATTTTCATAATGAAAATGGTTTGATATATTATTAATGTACCATTGATAGCAATTCCCCTTGTGGCAAGTGTGGGGAAATGGTCTAGGACAATCATTCTTCTTGGAAGTCACTCTAAGTAGTGGTCAATTAGAATGGTATGACTCATTGGGAAGTCATTCTTTTGAAGTTCATAGTTGTGAGCAGTTTCGAAGAATGGTCTATTTTGAAGGTTGGTGCAGGACAGTCATTTCCATAGAAAATGGTTCGGACAATCATTTCCTAAGGAAGACTCATTTTCTCCAGGTTTCACTGTGATTAGTGTCAGAGGAATGGCCCAGTTAGGTGAATGGTCTAGGCTATGAAATCAGGGACAATTATTATTCTATTCTTGGGAAGAATAGTTAATATATCACATGGTTGATGTTTCACTTTATAATGGGATATGCTCTTCCATATCTCACAGATGTGGGTGGAAGAATGGCCCAGATGACTCAGTTTGTATCATGATATTGTTATGTAGGTTGATATCAGATGATATGATTGTTTTGGAGACCGTATGTCTCTAGACAGCAGTTGTATGCTACTATGGTGGATGTGTTCCACTGGTTGTGACTATGTGTCATTGGTTAGTATTCATGTGCTACTAGGTGTGGTTGTGTACTACTATGGATAGACACAGTTGTGTTCTATTGGATGGAATTATTATGATTTCCATGGAGACTACCACTAGTGTTGGAGATGATTTCTAGCTAGATGGATAGTTTGTGTGTTTATTGAAAGACATTCTCCAGGTGAAGAATGGTCCAAGAAGGATAGATTGCTGGTGAAAAAACATCCTTCCTATGGAGGATGGTCCAGGTTGAAAGATTGTTGGTCGAAAGACATTTTCCCTGATTTCACAGTAGTGGCTGGAGGGAAAATGGTCTAGGACAGTCATTCTTCTAGGACGTATGTCCATATTAGAATAATATTCCTTGTATCCCATGGCGTGGCTTCCAACATATGTTGGAAAAATTATTCTTCTAGGACATATGTCCGGATTAGAAGAATGGTTCTTGTATCACTTTGTGGATTGAGTGACTTATTCAGCATCATGTCCAATTACTCAGATGGAGTATGGCTTCAAGAGATGATTCATTTGACTCTATCAGATGATACTGATAGTGATGATGTTTCTCGTGAGTTGATATATGTGATCATGAGATAGCATGTGTGGCTATGATGATGCTACTGGTTGAATGGTATGTTTATGCTAAATACCATTTCATTTAATACCTCCCTATATAGGATGGATTTTTGATATTATGGTAGCTACAGGAGGTATTAACCTCCACTTGTAACCTTTGACAAGACTAGAATATTCTGGGAAGCAAGAGAAACCCTAAAACATTGGATAATAACCCTAGAAGACAAGTCGGCTCAAGAGAATATTTAATATTGAGTTATTAGCCTCCAAAAAGAGAAGTTGGCCCAGTCAAATGAGATAGAGAAGTATAAATAGATGTTGTTAGATCTTATTTGTCACTCTCACTCTCACAATTGCATAAGATTAGTGGTGCACAAGTTTGGAGAGGGAGTGCAGTTGCAACTATTGCAACTGGGATTTTGGATTTTGGTTATGGTTGTAATTTCTACTTGGTTGTGGTTTGGATTCTTTTCTTGGTACACTATCCTTGGAGAGAGATACACTATATTGGTTGGCTATTGGTTTTAAGGTTTCCTTCCAGAATTATTCTATTTTTCAAGGTTAAAGGTGCTCAGGGGTGAATTTGTGCCTATGGTTGGGTAACAATATTTCTATATTGTCTATGTAAAAAGGAGAACATCTCTTTATTTCTAACAGATTCAACTGCCACTTCCTGTAAGACTATAAAGTGTCATGTACATTGGTCAACCTCAATGGTATTACCACAGACTCAAGGTAACATCTGAGAGTGATCCTATAGATATCTTGTTCTCTATCCCTACTTTGGTGATATTCCACTCGAATATCAATCTTCAAGGGATATACCTCCCCATGAGGCTCATCCATCCACTCATTGATCATGGGTGAACCAAACTCAATGATATGTTTGAAGTCTCTGTATGGAGGTCACCCCGAGGGAAATATCCCAAAAACTCATTGCATACCATCGTACATTGTTGTATGTTGTTGTATCCCACTGCATACCATACAATATCATCATGTACCATAATGTATCATATATGTGCCACTGTATCAATGACTCTACTAATATCAATTGAATCTGGATCCCAAAGTGATGTATCCACATATGTGTTATACTCAATTCCCCAATAAACTGGTGCATATACTTCCTTGTTGGTTGGTCCATAAGGAATTTTCTCAACTACCATCTTTGTAGCTAATCCTTGAGCCAAAAGAAATGGCTCATGGTCCCTGCAATGCAAGACATGCGCATGGTAAAAACCCTCTATGTCCAAAATATCATCATACACCTGCAACCTTGAATGCTCTTTGTGTGGAATCGTCACAAGAGGCTCCTCCCTCTGATCATGAGTGCCACTCATTCTCTCATGTGTCACTACTACCAAATATGATGAAGTCTTTGTTTCTATCAACGATGAGGACCGTGACATACTAAGTTGGTAAAAAAACTCCTCAATATCCCTTTCCTTGTCTTCAGTGAACTTAAGAGAAAGGTCCCTATCCATGAACAATTGCAAGAAATCAGATTTCATCTGTTCTAGTGCTTCTTTGATGATGTGTAATTGAGCACTAGTGATCCCATTTGCAACTCCTTTTTGTCTCCTCCATCTGATCTTTCCACATAATATCTTCAATAAATTTATGAGTACCATATTCCCTTGTCAACACCTGTACAATCTGCTCCTCCTTGATAAATAATTGGTCCTCCAAACCTTGTCGAGGTGTAATCATGTCCTCCTCATCATTGAAATCACAAATGAGATATGGTGATGAATCTGCATCATGCGTAGGTGTTGTCTTTCTTGAACAACTTCGTCATAAGTATCATGCATAGTGAAAGATGTTGGACCCCCAACATTGGTTGATTGGAAAAAGTCATTATAAGATCATGCATCTTCTTCTTGTCTTGATTCGTCAGATGTATACCCATAAATACATTAATTCCATCATCCTCTTCATATAGTTTTGATGATGTACCATAGGCTACTATTTGGTCTTCCTCTATGTACACATCCTCCTCATGGCTAGATGCATGCTCCTCCACCTATCTCTCATACTATTTTCCCTTTAATTTCTGCCTTGTGCTTTTAAAGGAATCCTCATCCACCTTCAAGGGCCAGTATCTGTACTTGAGGGTGAAATAACCTTTAAAGATAAAATTTGTGCAGATATCCTCTCTAAATGATAGATACTCCTGATAGTGGTAATACATGTTTTTAAATGTTGCTAGTGTCCTCCAGATATCAAACAAAAGATTCGGATCTTCCTCTAGATATTCCTCCATTTGGCTTAGATACCTGAGTGAAAAACCTATTCCCATACTTTTTACATATGTGTGTACATAATCCGATTTCCTCACCGCATATTTTTCTTCACCTGTAACTCGCAGGACTTTTTCCCGAAAAACCTTGAAAATTTGTTGAAATTAAAATGCCGATAAATTTACTTCCTGAACTCTGTTTTGGCCGATTTGATTTTTGAAATTGGGTATTTTTATGAGAGGAATTCAAATATCCAATTATTTTTTCCAAATTATGCCCATAAAGTTTCATATATGAACTTGAAGTGTGCCACCCTCTTTTTTTCCCTAAAGAAATTCTGCAAAAAGATCCAAAAATGTTTCTCCTTCTTTGCCTAAGGAAAGTTCTCTGATGCAATCACAAGATGGAAAGATCATCATATTTGATACCACTATAATATCCCCAATAGAATGGGATGGAATATTATGTCCTTCTATGTAATAAATATTCTTGATGCTCTAATTTGGTTGACAAATTGTTTGCATGTATTCTACTAATAGACATTTTGTCAAACATATTGCATGTAATAAAAACACACTATAAATAGAAGAGAAAATATGTGGTATTTTATTATGAATAAAGATTTGAATACAACAATCCAATGGATTCTCTGGTAGCTGCAATACCTCAATGGAAAACACAAAATACAATCCAAAAAATGGGAATAATGCCACGGCCTTGTTAGGACCGATCCTAACCCCTCTCCATGGGTCATTAGTTAGTAGGATATATTTTCTATGTAATAAAGGTTGACATTAGTTAATAAGGCCTAATAAATCAATGTAAGAAGACTTAATAGAATCTCCCGCTTCTAGAAAGACATTCCTCTAGAAGTTTCCTTAGAAGGTAGAATTAGTATAAATAAGTGTAGGAGGCATGGGTTAAGTTTGTCTTGGAGATTATTGTAATAGAGCCATGCTTTGCTGAAGTTTTCCCCCTCGAAGAGGCAAGTGAACATTGCTATCATTAATAAAGATTCTCTTTCTGGTGTTATTCTGGTATCATTCTGATATTGTTCTGGATATATCATTGTTGTTCTATTATTGCTTGCTCCATATTTATGTTCTTCATAATATATTATATCTGGAATATTGCAAGTGGTAGCAGATCTCTTTACAGGGCACGACTTGTGGGGTAAATTTTTTTTTTAGGTTATAGACGTGTTCCGACATCTTTAAGATACAAAGACTTGTTGTTTCACGCATAAACCCACAGTCAAGGAGTCATAAATGCAAGAAATACAAGTGGTTCTTAAGAGCACATATGTTGGCCACCCTTGTAACCCATGTTGGTACCCCTTCGAGTGGTAGCACATCAGACAACACCTGTATATGAATAATCCTAGGCATCCTCCATAGATAAACCGATCATCCACCTGACTGCTATAGTGTCACCAAGAACAACACTCAGGAAGATACTCTCTAGTACTTGGGTAGTCAGGTAGTACAGCTAACGATATTGTCTATCCTCCTTAGTTGGTTCCCTGAGATATTGGGCCGAGTACTATTGTTGGACCTCGCATGTATATCAGAGAGTTATAACATAGGTAAAACCATTGTCTATATAACCTTTGAATACCCTAACCAAATGGATGAAAAACTCAATAGAACCGACAAGATCTATATATTTCCATGCAATTGTGTCTACTGCATTTTGGTTGTGAAATTCCTACACATTTCTTCCTGTTAAGAATTTGGTCATTGCATCACTGTAGTATTATTCAACTCGGAGTATAACTCCGTAGGAGTAAAAAAAAAAAATATGGGGCCTTTCATAACCCTTCTTTGTAACCTATTCCATTTCATTCCTCTCTTCATTCTGATCGTAGTGGTACCCTTCACTTTTCAGCCTTTTTGTTTTCGCAGTCCCACCCCTTTCCGAGACACCCTTATTTGACACCTATCCCATTGGATTCCTCTTTTTTCCGTGATCACCCTAGTACCTATCAAATTTTGTGACCCATATTTTTGTCTCAACACCTCACCTGCTACCCAAACCTCCACCGTGACTACTACCCACTCCCAGAGCCACAACGACATGGACTCTAGGACTAGAGCCCTAGAGGAAGACATTAAAACCATCGAGGTATTCCAGGAAACAATATCCCAACAACTAGAAGAGTAATTGCATGACCTCAAGGGTAATCATGTTGAGCACATTCCAACCGGCCTGTAGTCTTCCCAGCATGAACATACTCATTTTTCCCACTCCCCTTGGGCATCTACACAATCTTGGAATAAGGTACCCAAAATTGACAAGAATAAATTTGATAGTTCTAACCCAACAGGGTGGGTGTCTCAAATGGAACAATACTTCATCCTCCATGATATTTAGGATGATGATACCAAACTCCATGTTGGAGTTCTATACCTAGATCAAGAATGGTAGCAATGGTGGCAGTGGCATAAGAAGTGTTATCTGGGATTCCCCACTTGGAGCATGTTCACCAAAGTCGTGTGTGCATGTTTTGATCATGAATCTCATTTTTTGGGCAATCTCACAAAGCTATGCCAAACTAGATCTGTATAATACTTCATCACAACATTTGAACAATTGGCTATCAAAACTGAGGGCTTATTTGATGAATTTTACCTTGATTTTTTTATCAATGGCTTAAAGTAAGCCATCAAGTCTCATGTGAGTATGCATCATCCTACTACCTATTTGTAGGAATATCGATTAGCCAGGGAAGAAGATACCATCCTTCAGGTATCATCCTTGAAGGCTCCATTTTCCAATCATCCTCGCCCAGGGGCACCCCGAATCCAATAAAAACCTTGAAGGTCCAAAAGGTCTCTCTAGCCAAAATGGTGGAACAACACCAGTAGGTACTTTGCTACTATTGTGATGAAAAGTATGCACCAGGTCATAAATGTAGAGAACAAAAATTCTTCCAAATTAATGCATCAGCTTCCTCCCCCTATGAAGACATCCCATCAGATGAATCTTCGAACCCTGAGGAGGCTTCATCCGGTGATCATGTTGAATATCCAATTGTCAATCCCGTGGACTCACTGGAACCGGTCATATCACTTCATGCACTCTTAGGTATCTCGGCCCCACAAACATTGAATATCAAGGGATACATCAAACATAGGTCAGTTTTGGTATTGATTGATAGTGGTATCACCCATAATTTTATTCATCGAAGTCTTGATGATGAGATCCATTTCTTTGTCCTCCATGTTTCTAATTTTCAAATTCTCATTGCTAATGGAGGTACTATGAAGTGTGGGGGATGTTGCGAAAATGTCAAACTCCAAATGGTTGATTATCATTTAAAAACCCACATGTTCTCTATTGCCATGGGTGGTTGTGATAATGTATTAGGTGTGGAATGGATTTGCACTTTAGGACCAATCACAATGGATTATTAAGAATTATATATGATCTTTTACCACGAGGCTCACTCATATACCCTTCTAGGTCTCTAAGCGGGATCTCCTTAAATGATCATCTCTCACAGGATCAAAAAATTGTTGAATAAAGGCTACCATGGTGTGATTGCTCAATCTAATGACATATAGGTCACTGAACAAGCCTCGCAGATAGTTCCTCCTAGCCTGCAACTTATTTTAGACAAGTACCCCAAGGTCTTTGAGGTACCCACTTCCTTACCTCTCTTCAGAGGTCACCATGATCATAGCATCCCTCTCCTTCTAGCAAGTCAAGCCCCCAATTTAAGACCCTACTGATATCCATTTTCTCAAAAACATTAAATAGAAAAGATGGTACAAGAATTACTCGAGGCAGGTGTAATTTTCCATAGTACAATCCCATATTCTTCACCAGCAGTGATGGTCCTAAGGAAACAAGGTACTTGGTGCATATGTCCTGATTTTCGATCCCTAAATAAACTGACCATCAAAGATAAGTTTCCCATTCTGATAATTGATGATCTGTTGGATGGACTCCAAGGTGCCTTTGTCTTCACCAAATTGGACCTTCGCTCTGGCTATCACCAGATTAAGATGAAGGAGGAAGATATTTTGAATACTGCTTTCAGAACTCATGAAGGACATTATGAATTCTTAGTCATTCCTTTTGGCCTATGCAATGCTCCATCCACCTTCCAAAGTCTTATGAATAATATTTTGAAACATTACCTTGGGAAATTTGTCCTCATTTTCTTTGATGGCATCCTCATTTATAGATGCACTTGGGATAGCCACCTTCTTCATGTGGAAAAATTCCTTCACTTTCTACAGGACAACCAATTGTTTGTAAAAAATACCAAATGTTCCTTTGGAATCAATGAAGTGGAGTACTTGGGACACATTGTGAGTCGCGACGGAGTAAAAGTGGACCCCAAGAAGATACAAGCTATGCAGGGTTGGACACGACCCACAACCTTAAAGTGCCTACGGGTTTTCTCGGTGTCACGGAATATTACAAGAAATTTTTCCACCAGTATGGAAAAATTGATAATCCCTTGGCCAACCTTCTCAAGAAGAATGCATTTCATTGGACACATGTTGAGGAGAAAGAATTCATCGAGTTAAAGTGAGCCATGTGCACTACTCTTGTCCTAGTAGTTCCTAACTTCAAAAAAACTTTTGTGGTGGAATCAGATGCTTCAGGAACTGGTATAGGCACAGTCATCACCCAAGAGGGTCAACCTCTAGCCTTTACTAGCCAACCATTGAGTGGTCGCAACTAGGGTAGATCCACTTATGATAAAGAAATGTTGTCCATTCTACATGTGGTGCATACATGGAGGCCCTACCTTTTGGGGCATCATTTTATGATCAAAACAGATCACCATAGTCTGAAGTGTTTTTTGGAGCAGAGGTTATCCTGCCCTGAACAAAATAAGTGGTTGACTAAAATGTTGGGTTATGACTATGAAATCATATATAAAAAAGGAAAATGCAATATATTGGTTGTTTCTTTGTCAAGACAACATGAGGAGGATGGTACCCTCTTTTCCTTATCCTTATCATTCCCTGATTGAATTGAGGATGTACGTCAGGAGGTGCTCACACACCCTAATCCTCCCACTAGTTACACTTGGTAGGAAAATACTCTCCGATATAAGGATCGCCTTGTTATATCACCCTCTTTAGGACTCAAGTTGAATCTCTTAAAAACGTTTCACTCATCAGCCATTGTGAGTCACCCGGGATTCCAAAAGACATGGGCTCGTGCCCGTTGTTATTTTTTCTATACATGCATGAAGAAGGATATACTTCAATTTGTCACCGAATGTGAGGTGTTCAAACGTAATAAAGGTGAAACTATCAATTCTCTAGGAACCCTACAACCCCTACCCATTCCAGCTTCAATATGGATAGACATATCCATGGATTTTATAGTGGGCCTTCCTAAAGCCATGAACAAATTCGTCATCATGGTGGTGGTTGATCAGCTATCCAAGTATGATCATTTTGTTTATTTACCTCACCCTTTCACAGCGGCACTCGTCACACAAGTTTTCCTTGATCATATTTTCAAGTTACATGGCATGCCAACCACTATTGTATATGATCGTGACCCCACTTTAACTAGCACCTTTTGGCAAGAGTTGTTTAAATTGCAGAGCACCCTGTTAGCACTTGATATGTACTAAAGAACATCATATGTTTTTCTAATCATGTGATTTTTCCTTCTCTTAGGAGTCAGTTATTTAAAATTTCACAATTTTAGGTCATAGGGTCAAGTTGCTTAAAATTTTGAGTCATGTCTCATGTAAATAAATCAAGGCGGTTGATTTTTATCTTGGGTCTAGATTCAATCAAATACATGGTCAAGTCTTGATGTCATGAAAGTGGGTGTCATCATTTGCAAAAAGGGAAGGTATGGGTCATTTCTAGTAATGTAAAGGTCGTCATCAAATGTTATAACCAAAACAACTGTCCGAAGGGTCTTGGAGGATCATCAAACCACCAAATGTCTTGTCAAATTTTTCAAATTAGAGGCACTGCTAACTCTCTTAGAAGTTCGCAACACCTTCAAAAAAGAGACATGTGTCAAATTTTTGGTAATGATGTTTTCAAAAAAGGTATCTAACAATTTTTTCTAGTCTTCAGTTCCTTTCCATATTCATTCATCCTTTAGGTTTCCTTATTGCAAATATTTATCACCATTTGTGGAAGATTGTTCCAAACTGGTTCAGTGCTACAAACTGGCACTACGAACTAATTTCCTGTAGAAGCTTTCTCTTAAGTTTTCATCATAACTTTCAGATCACGATCCGAGTTCTTTTGAAATTTGGTGTGGAGAAGAACCATAATGCCATTGAATTTTTGACAAAAACTCAACCCAATCCAGCTCAAAGTTTGGGAGAAAAAGTCAAAATTACCATCTATAGGAAAGCTCGCAGCGCATCATGCATAGGTGCTACAAACTCTAATAGTCTGACAAATCCAAGCTATGGGAGGGATGCCAGCTATCAAGGAAGGTTCGAATGGTTTCCTAGGACATATTTGGACATGAGGGACATGTATTTTATCACCAAATCAATGATCATGACTTGTTTCAAAAGGCATTTATCATAATAGACAAGATCCAAAAAATAGCAATTTGTTATGTTTTTGTTGGAAACTTTTGTAAAAGACTCCTAAATGGAGGAGGATCCTATGTAGCTCCTTGGTTTCGACCTCCTTAGAGTAGAGAGAGATCATTCACTATATATGAAGCGGATTTTGATAAGGAAAAAGGGGGATGGATGATCCAGAGAGGAGAGAGATGGAGAAGTTGTTTTGTTTCCTTTTTGTAAGCCTGGGGGAATTCAAGTTTTAATCATTTTTGTTATTGAAGATCCATGAGAGTTGTGCTACCAGATTGTTTGAACTGTTTTTTTTTTATTTCTTTACATCTTCTTGCGTGTATAAATTACAGATTCATAGGATCATAAATTTCCCTTGATTAATAGATTCTTGAGTAGCAGAAGATATGTTATAACTTGCCTATTAAATCATTGTTTTATGCAAGTACCTTGCATTCACTTTTTCAAAAAGGTTTATTTTTTTATGAATGATCCACTTATTTTATCTTCTGCATTCCTCTACCCATCATTATATAAAACTTGTGTCTGTTATGTAGCTTGATTTCCTTCACTGAACATGGTGTTTATGACTCCTTGCCCAATGGTAGCTATTGTTATGAAATTAGCTTGTTTCCCTCTTCATTTCCCAGTCTTGTTGATCGACCTACTCAAACCAATTAAATCCTAAAGAATCAAATTGGTATTGGGCTTATCTTTAAAGTAGTTTAAGGACAACTTCTAGTGCTAACATTTTTGGCGTCGTTTCCAGGGATGAAGTTGAAGATCTTCCCTGGGAGAACGACACTAATTAGATCCAACTTTGGATGGTGAAATGAAGTTGGACATACTCAGACTGCATATTTCACCTGGTAACTCCACTTTATGAAGGAAATATCTAGTGACGACTCCACAATTTCATAATTTTGAAGGAATTAGTTGTTGTTTTGGCTCGGAGGTTTGCACCTCTTAACTTTTTTGTAGCTCCAAGTTTCCCTCATCCAGTACCTCATATTTCAGAATGGGAAGAATTTCTTCCTATATTCGGAGAAAGGAAGGAGGATAATCTTGCAGAGCATCTCATCAATTTTAATCAATGCATGGATCCGCTTTATCTACATCATGATGACGTTTTGATGAAAATTTTCATCCATTCATTAGATGGTGATACATGTCAATGGTACTTCTCACTACCTCATTCTAGAATCTCATCATTAAGGGGATTTCATTCAGCTTTTCATGAGCATTGTAAAAGGTGTTTTTCAACTGAATTTCCATTTGAGAATTGTTGAGTTTGAAAAGAATATTCAACATACAGTAGGTATTTATTCATATTGTAATGTTGAAATAGATGTTTCTGTTGAAGAAATATCTGAAAAATCATATCATTCCTTTCATAGTTTTCCAGTGTTGAAAATACATTTTGTTGATTGTTCTTATGATGAAGAAATTGGCAGCCATGTAGTAGATGCATTTGTCCTTGTAATAGATGTCTCTAAAAATCATTCCTCCGATGAGTTAGTTGTCCCAAATGTTGACAAAAATCATCTTATCCTCGATGGATACTCTAATAATAAGGAGCAGATATTTACTAAAGAACATATAGATCTTATTAGCAACCATCCAGTATATGGTAATGAAGAATTTAAGGAGGAATTGCATCAACAGTTGAAATTCTCTTTATCACCCATTGATGAGTAGAAATCTCCAGGGATTAGTGAGCTCATGTTTATCATTTTTTAACCTAGACTTCCAAAATACATCAAACAACATATGAGTAGTTATGGAGTATATGAGGACCACGATTTTGTTGAAAAATCACCTTTCACAAATGAGAAAGATTTCCTTCTTAACCAATTGAAATTTTTCCATGTTCTTCAGGATTTAGTGGCAATATGGATGGATTCCTTACTTGCACAAGTCCCAATTGTTGTAACTTTGGGTATAACTCTTATTTGCAGCAATGAGTGTAATATTTTATTGGAACTTTTGCTAAAAATATTACCTTCTTTATGTATTTTCTCAAAGAGATGCCTCCCAAAATTTATTTTCATTAGTCAGTTACTTACATGGTTGTTGTGGAAGTTTGCTTATACCTAAGCAAATTTGTTAGTTGGTTAGAGTAGGATTATGTATATAAATAAGCTCAAACCATGAGCATGTGGCTTTCAGTTTTTGGTTTGCAGTAGATCAATAATAATGACTCCATAGCCCAATGGATAAAGGGAACTGGAACTACAAAGGTTCTTAGAGCCTCACGGGAAGGTATCCATCCCCTGTGGAGCCAATGTTAGCACATGATATGTACTGAAGGACATCATTAGTTTTGCTAATCATGTGATTTTTCCTTCTCTTAGGAGTCAGTTATTTAAAATTTCATAATTTTGGGTCATAGGGTCAAGTTGCTTAAAAGTTTGAGTCTTGTCTCATGTAAATAAATCAAGGTGATTGAATTTTATCTTGGGTCTAGAGTTGATCAAATACATGGTCAAGTCTTGATGTCATGAAAGTGGGTGTCATCATTTGCACAAAGGGAAGGTATGGGTCATTTCTATTAATGTAAAGGTCATCATCAAATTTTATAACCCAAACAAGTGTCCAAAGGGTCTTGGAGG
>ML788515.1:83195-115718 GCA_009831015.1 Picea engelmannii | reverse complement strand
CAACCTGTAATTAACCTGTACCATAAACAAGTGCATCAACCATGCACCAATCTGTAATCAACCTGTACCATAAACAAGTGCATCCAACCATGTACCAAGTATGTACCAATCATGTGTCAACTACTCATCAACTATGATTCATCAATATGTACCAACATCATCAACTATACACATCATGTATGTGCACCAACTCATCAACTACTTGTCTCAACCATGTACTCAACATGTACCACAACCAAAAGCCCTCATCAATTTCATCATCCAAATCTGATTTATAGCTCTGTAATATACATGGTGTATATGATCACATTCCTACAAACCTTCCTTAACTTTAAAAACAAGAGACTAGCATTTTCATCAAACTTTTCTTTAGTCTCACATGCCCAGTTTTGGATTAGTCAACAACCATAACTTGAAGTAATCATAACTTTGAACTTGTAATGTATAAAGATCTAAAATTGATACACAATTTTATTCGGTGTGTTTTATGCAATTCCTCCAAGTTTCACTACTTGGAAACTCTCATAAAAGGAGTTATAGCAAAAATGGCATACCTTGCTGAATTCTGGCTTATTCTAGAGAGCGACCTTGTAGAGGGTGCCCCGCACAAAATGTTTGATTAATTGATCTAAAACTATTACACAGAATACTACAGACTGTACCCTAACCAACACATTTTGTCTCACTAAATTTGGATCTGTTATGAAGAAGTTATGACGTTTTTACCCAAAACACTTGATTTTGACTAATTTCAAGACTGGCCACAAACCCTATTTTCCACGGAGTGTAACTCCCAAAATACAACGACCCACAAGATGAATTTTTTACCACAGATACTTGGATATTTTTTCTCACTTGCATAGCAATTTCAGGATCTCAATCATTATAGAAAAAAAAATTATAGTGAAAATGGTGAGATGACCTGTAAATAACATACATTAGAAAGCACCATCAAAAGAATTTATCCTTCCTTGCATTTTGGCCTTCTTTTCTTCACTTTCCTCAGAATTTCAGCTTAGATATCATTTGGTTATCTCATACACCTATAGATATTCAATATGCTCAGGTGTAATTCAAATGAGAGAGCCTTGCCTCTTATTTATACTCTCCAAGTAGCTTCCTTAAAAACATCTTCTAGGTCACTTGGCCCACTTTCCTTATTTTAGGGTTGGGTCCACTTCTAATTTCTCCATTAAATTTCTTATTGAAATAATTTATTTTGTATTCACTTTGAATTATAATACACTCATCACTTCACTTTATTATTTACCTTTTAAAATCTTTTAAACCACTTTGATTACTTTCAGCTTTTGGGGCTTCTAGATGACATATGAGGGTCCTCCAACTTTGTAAGGCCATAACTCTCAAACCGTGAGGAGTTATGTGACTTTCTACATACCACCAGAAATTGCATGACTTGTACTATCCATATAGAATAGTATTATATGAAAATATATCATAACACATACCGTTACCCATCAAACAAACTTGGGTCCATTACCCAAACCTGGGGTCTCCAACTTCTCATGGCCATAACTTTCTAACCGTGAGGAATTATGTGTCGTTCCACATACCACCGGAAATGACATGACAAGAACTATCCATATAGGATATTTTCCCTGACAAATTCACTTTCCTTCATCTCATTATTCCACAATTAAGCATGGGTTCTCTTACTCCACAAAGTGTCTTCCCGTGGGGGCTTTCACCATAAGGGGACCACTTCAGAGTTCATCCATATTTACTTCTTATCAACCATGAAAAAACAATAATGAGTCATATTTACATCAAACAATATTGGGTCCATTACCCAAACCTTTGCGCTACGGGGATTTCTTCAAGGGTTGACATCAATGACAACCAAGCTTAATCAACAGGAGCAGACTTGCAGTCTGTCATGTGAAATCTCTCAAGGAGATCTCGTGCATACTTGGATTGAGATAGTTTGATGCCTAATGCATCCTGACTGATCTCAAGTATAAGGAAGAAGTGTAGCAGACCCATTTCCGTCATCAAAAACCTATCATGAAGAATCATCTTGACTGCAGCAATCGTTGAAGTCGAGCAACCAGTGATCAACAAATCATCGACATACAAAACTAAAAGTAGAAGTGAATCAGTCGTCCTAAGGATGTATACATTCGGGTCTAATTTACAACATACAAAGTTCTATGACAACAGGTAGGAGTCCATCTTGGCATACCATTCCCTCGGAGCCTACTTGAGGCCATAAAGTGACTTCTTCAGTCGACAGACCAAATATGAGTCCTACATAAATCCCTGGGGTTGCTCCATGTAGATCTCCTCGGAGAGATCACCATGAAGAAATGCATTCTTCACATCCATATGATGGACTTCCCATCCCTTGGCTGTCACAATGGCAAGTTCCAATTGTATGGAATCCATCTTCGCTACTGGATCGAAGGTCTCATCATAGTCAATACCATGAACCTGCTGAAATCCTTTGGCGACAAGCCTGGCTTTGTATCTGTTGATCTATCCACCCGTTGCGCTCTTGGTCCTGTAGGCCCATCTACATCTAACAAGTTTCCTCCCAGAAGGAAGGGGAACCAGATCCCAAGTCTGGTTCTCGAGGAGGGAGTTGTACTCCTCCTACATGGCGGATTCCCAAAAGGGATTTCCAGTAGCCTCGCCATAAGACTGTGGATCTGAAGATTGAACCAAGAAAATATTCCTAGAAGGCAATGGTTCAATGGAAGTGAGTGCAATAGGAGGATCCTCGAAATTAGATCAAGTCTTCCTAGTATCGGTTGGATCACCAACGAGATCCCCTGCATCTTGAAGAGTAGTTTGTGCCCACTTGGACCTCTGCTCTGGCTCTGCATCTGACTGTACTGAATCTGAATCTGAATCATCTGAGTCCTCTGAATCAAAACTCTCATCTAAAGAAGAGTCAGCATGTGCATGCTCATCATCTCGGACAGGTGGAAGAGTGAAGGTGTCTGCATGCGACTGCTGAGGTACATGCGAGACACTTTCCTCTAATTGGACACTATGCTCAATGATGAGTTGGTCCAAGGAAAGATCAATAAGCCGATATCCCTTATCACCTTCGGGGTATCCAAAAAAGATGCACTCAGTGCTCTGTGGATCAAGTGCCTTCCTCTTTTCAGAGGGAATCCAGAACCATGCACGTGAACCAAAAATGTGAAAGTGGGCCACTTCTGGTTTGAGGCCGCTCCAAGCCTCATAGGGGGCCTTATCCTTGACAGATCTATGAGGATATCTATTTTGGATGTATGTTGCATAGTTAAGTGCTTCGGCCCATAGCCTATGTGGTAGTGACTTTGCATGCAACATGCAAGATGGCATCTCCTTTAAAGATCTGTTTTTCCTCTTAGCAACTCCATTTTGCTGCAGAGTGTAGGGAATTGTATGTTGCAACTGAATCCCTGCCTCATGGAAAATATTATGAATCTCATGATTCACATACTCTCCCCCGTTATCATTTTGGAGGACTTTGATCTTCTTTCCGGACTGTGTCTCAACCAAAGATTTGAAATCTTTGAGGTGTTGAAAGACCTCGATTTTTTTCCTGAGAATGTAGATCCAAGTAAAACATGAGAAATAATCAACAAAAATGAGAACAAACCTTGCTTTGTTGATCGATGGATGCGGAAAAGGACCCATGAGGTCACTGTGGATCAGATCTAAAGGTGCGGAAGCTCGCTGAGACTTTCCTTTGACGAATTTCTCTTGAGGGTTTTTTTCGAGAACACATCCCGCACATACTCCCTTGGAGAAATGGATGTCTGGTAAACTATCAACTAATCTGTGCTTGCTAAGCTGTTGCATGTATCTGAAATTCAAATGTCCAAACCTTTCGTGCCATATCCTACTACTTTCATCAACATGAGTAAGCAGTAAAGCAGAATCACGTTCAATGAATTCAGAAAATGTATACAATCTAGACTAATGATTTACCTCACCAGTAGCAACCCTGGAGTTGGTTTGCATGTCATATATGTCCATGGAATTTGGTGTGAATACGAATTTATTTTTGGTGCCAGAATTCATCATCTGATACATGGAGAGAAGGTTGACAGAAAGCTTGGGAACATGCAGCACGTTCTCGAAGCTTCTGTTGGTGAGTTCAATCCTTCCTTTGCCAGTGACTTCGACAAAAGAGTTGTCCCCCATCATAATAGGAGGACCTTTGCATGCATCCAAAGAAGAATAGACTACTTCTGAGGAATCCATGTGATGTGATGCTCCTGAATCTACGATCCAAGCATCGGGAGAGGAGTTGATTGCAATCAAGGCATGGGTAGAATTTTCTTTCTTGGAATCCGGATCTTCTGGCTTCTTCTTCTTTGCACCCTCGGGGATGCGATCTCTAAGGTTGTTTTACTGAAGTATCTAAAACATCATATCTATTTGTTTTTTCATGCATGCAGATTTCGAATGGAATCCTTTGTGACAGTATGTGCATTTCTCTCCTTTTCTTCCCTTTTCTCCTTTGGATCCGAAGGCATCGGTGAAGGGTTTTGTGTACCCTTCCTTCTTCGTATGTGCATGAGATTTCCACTTATATATATCTTTAGATTTATGATATTTGTGGCTGCCATCATGCACAATGAGTGAATGTGCCCTTGGGCCTTTGATTGTGCCCATGTTGATGAGCTTGGTTTGCTCTTGTGTCAGGGATTCGATAAAGTCCTCAAGAGAAGGCATCTTCCAGGTGGCTCCAGAGGTGAATCTGACAGTATGGAATGTAGATATGAATATTGAGAATTCAAGACCAATCTTGGAGAGAATGGTAAGAACCATTTGTTTCTCCTCCTTCAATTTATCAACCCCACAAGCTTTGAGTTGCGACAGTAAATCCTTGAATTTTGTAAAGAAATCTTGGATATTCTCGAATCTTTTTGGATCCAATGTGAGCAGCTCCACCTCCAGAATGTGTCCCCTCATCTCATCCTGTTTTCCAAAGATCCCTTCCGAGATGGTCTAGGATTCATTGGGAGTCTTACAGGAAGATATATGAAAAAGGAGATCGAGAGAAATAAGACTGCAAATTGTTCCAAGTGCTTCATACATGTGATTTAAGTACTTGGAATTTTCTATGGATGATGTCAGTTTTGTATCTATATTCATGGTTAACCTATACAACCCTTTGGATCGAAGATGTATAGCTATTTTCTCCTTCCATTCAAAATAGTTGTAAGGTGTAAGAATGAATTCTTTTTGGAATTCCATCTTTTCGATGTCTTCGATATTTTGTACCTGCAAAATTTTTTGGTGTAGCTTTTGCTTAGCAGTTCGTCGGCTCTGATACCATGTAAATGTGTTGAAATTGCACAGAATAGATCTGGATAAACAATGATACACACATTTTCAGAGAGAATTGGAGAAAGAAGAAGAAGGAGAGAAAGAATAGAAGAATTCTCATTAACCGTTGTGAATAATGAATAATTTACACATGATATACTTTGTATAACTCAATGAGTTAGAATTGAGGCGAACCAAGTCACCATAGTGGTGGTCTAGAGTGATCTAGACACACACCAGCAGTTACAGGAGTGAACTTCCACCTATTCTAGTCTCTCAGGCAGTTATGGGAGTGAATTGCCACCTAGTTGAGTTAACTAGTCAGCTAGTCTTCAGTTAACTGACTAAATAGAAAGTGGTGAGGAGTTAACTCAAGGAATCAAGGCTAATGCGCCACTTTGGTGGTGATACCAAGGAAAGGTCGAATTAGCATGGTGATGATCCCAATGCAACATCTAAACTCAACTCATCTAGTCAAACTGAAGTGTGAATTGAAAGAGAATATTCTTGAGGTGGAATATTCTCTCCTAAAATATAGGAGACTGGATAATGACTAATTATGACTAATAAACAAATAAAAACCTTAGGAAAAAGAAATCCTAGGTGTGTGTGAAGTAACTCGAACAATTCTAAGGTGACAAATGTGGCAGTGAATGGCCTCAACGAGGAGACCAATGACGGTGGCATATTCAACTTGGTTTTTGGTGGCCGAGCCCAAACATATGCCACCAGAGTGGAGCAACACATGTGAGGGGGTATAGAGGGCCCAAGCAGTCGAAGCGAGATTTTGGGTCTAGCGGTTAGCACTGTTAGCGTAATTGATATGGTAGGATAATGGATGATGCATCTTCCAATAACACAGATGATAGATCAAACAAGTGGAATGGTGGTAGAAAAGAAGAATAAAAACTCTACAAATGTGTACAAAGAAAAATCTAAGGCAGAATGGCTAGGCTTAGGCATAAAAATTCGTTAGGTACAACCCATTGATGGGTTCTTTGAGAGGGTATCCCTCTAGAGAGGCCAATATGTATGCCCCCTTACTGAGGCAGTGTTGGATGATATAGGGTCCATGCCATAATGACTCGAATTTCCCATGGTCAAGGGTATCGTGTACATGGTGCGAGGGACTACTGGACATAAATTGAATGTTCTGATACTGTGGAGGGTACCTCATTCATGCAGGTATTGACGAGGAAAGGTATCGAATATCAGTAATATGAGCCTCAATAGAAAGTGTCTGAGAGGGCTCTGGCCAAGACATTTGGCATACTGTGGCTAAGGTTTGGGGAAATTGAGGTAGAGTTGGGCAATGATGAGTATAATGGCCATATTCTGAGAATATGGCACAAGCGAATTTGGTCCGCGACCCTTTATTGCCAGCAGTGGAGGACTCTGGAGTAGTAGTGGATGTACTTGGTGGAGTGGCAAGCAATGTGGTTTCTCAAGGGAGTTGGATCAAATTGTGTAACTCGAGAAGAGTAGGACATCTATTAGTGGGGTGTCCCTCTCTTTCTCATAGTGCACAAGGAGATTGACCTTGAGGAGGAGGTGGAGATATGGGATATTTCTTCTTTTGTCTACCCCCAACAATGACAGTGGTGCTAATACTGGGGGATGGTGGTGTGGCAGGAGCCTGTACTGGAATATGCATCAATATTCCCTCTGTTTGAGGAGGGAGATATGGTTGAGGAACCATCGCAAGTGGATGTAGATACCATACAGGGATGGAAAGAACCATGTTAGGAAGGGTAAGGGTTGCAACTACCTGGAATTTGGGTAATGGCTTGGGGGATTGTCTCCCAAATCAGGATTTTCCCCTAGAGGGGGGGGGGGGAATGTGGGATAAGTGGTGTAGTGGGGTTTTCAGGGAATTCCTAAGGTAATAGTTCTTCAATTGGTGGAATGTCGATGTGAGGAGAGGCCTCGTTGGGAGGAATAGTGTCTCTGATATATATTCCATTAGAATATATACACACACTTGTGTTGAAGGGTGTAGGAGAGGTGGTGCTCCATGATATGCCCCCAACAAGGATGGGTCCTTGAAAATTCCAGGACCCATGTCGATGACTGAATAAGCATCTAAGCTAGTGTGGACAAGGGGAAGAATGTTATCGATTTTGCTGGAATGGTTAGGTTCATAATGTGTAATTTGGTCGATGGTGATGATTTTCCTATTGTGGAGGAACATCATTGTTCGAAACACCGAAGAGGCTATTGCCTTCATAGCGTACATGTAACTACATCCAAACAAGATATTGTAATCAAGTGGGGCGTCGATAAATTCAATTTCAATTAGGATGGTTTTTCCCCTGAGTTTGATGGGGAAATTTTGGAATATCCCTTCAGGGGACGAGGGTCTACCATCATAAGCTCACAGGGTGATGACAGATGGTACTAGCTCAGGGGAGCCGAGTTTCTTCCAAACTACTTTGGACATGATGCATGTGGATGCACCTTCATCGATGATACATCAATGTACTATAATTTTCTAGATCTTAATTGGTATCTGGAAAGATACCAGGGTGGGGAGGCGTGGCTCTCCACTATCTAGATCGAAGGTGATGAGTCTAGTATCAGCTGGTTCGACTGCCCCCAAGGTGGAAAACAAGGATTTACGCTGAGTTGGACAGGTTTGGAGGACCTCCAATATAGACATGGTTGTAGGATATTGAGCTAAGTCATCGACCATACTATAGTTATGGGCTGCCCTAGCATGAGGGTTATGTACATTCCCTCGTAATGACATACGAGGTATATGAGGGTTCAGTTTAGTGGTAGGTCATGGAATCATCAATGGTGGTATGATTTTAGATGGAGTCGTTTCTAAGGTGGTTGGGGTAGATTTAGAGGACACACCATATTGGCGACCGCGTGTTTGCAAAAGAATCTCTTCTTCATTGGTAAGGAGGATGTTGCGATCAATCAGATTTCCAGGTTGATTGGGACTTGGGTTTTGATACTGCCCCATTTGGGGTGGGGAAAGATGTACCTCCTATTGGGTATTCATCACACCTTGGTTTGGAATAGGGTTTTGCAAAATGGTCTAAGGCGGCTATTGAAAATATTGTTGTGGGGCCTACTGAGGGGCAGGCAGTGTTGGGGGACGTGGCGCATTCATGGATTATTTCATCTGTTTGAAGTCAAAAATTTGGGGGCAATGGTGTGTATAATGTCCATACTCACCACAGAGAGCGCAAGGAAAGTTAGTCCTAATATTGTTATTTTTCTTCCCTTGTCATTTTTTGTTATTTTCCGCTTGGTGGTTCTAGTTGCCTTGATTATGGTTGCCCCCAGTGGGATGGTTTTGTTGGGGGTTATTTCTGCATGGTCCCAGGTTATTATTGTTTCAGTTTTTCCCTTTCTTCTTGGAATTATTCGACTGATGGGTTGGATTTTCCGCATTCAACTGTTCAAAATTCTGAAGATGTTGAATGGGAGAGGTATGAGCAAAATTAACTCTAGCATGTGGGTGTCCTTGTGGAGGAGCAACTGGCTATGGAGGACTGGGAAATTGAAAGTATGAATTGTTTTGGGGGGTCAAGCCATATGGTGTATAGGAAGTTGAAGTACCTCCACAACTGGTATGGTCGCATGTAGGGGTTGGGGGTAGACCCACATTTGATGGAGGGACCGGGTGCATCTGGGGTACCAGTGGGGGTCCCCCCAATAGCTGAGGGGGAACAACAAGATATGACTGTTGGTAAGTGGGGGGAGGGTAATAACATGGCCCTCCATAGGGTTGTGGATATTGAGGTGCACCTTAAATAGGTGGTGGTTGGTTGTAATGTTGGTGGTGTGTCATGGAACCAATCAACCCATCCGCATCATGGGACATCCCAGGTTTGTCTTGGCCAAATGGTATGGGTCTGGGTGCATCAGGTAACACTATGTATAAGTAACCTAATTGAGCATAGATGAGATCAAATTGTTGGGCCTTGCTGATGGCCTCCTCCTATGTCTGAGGGAAGGTGGATGATACATCATTGGCAATAACAGAGACAAGTCATTTGAGAAACCAATCAAGACGTTGTTCTTTGGTGGTTTCCGCTTTACACAAACTACGGCACCGACGCCATTCCTGGATCTGATCGACTATATGGATAGAAATAGTTTTTTTGAACTCTGAGAGAAGTTCTAATCCAATATCATGGAGAACTGGTAGTTGGAAAAAGGACAAAAAGGCCTTGGCCAATGATTCAAAGGTCGCATGGGACTCTGCTTTTCCATCCACATACCATTTGGTTGAGGAACTAGTGAGAGTACGTTGAAATAACCTTAAGTGGATGGAATCATCCATGATGTTGTTTGAAGAGAACCATAAGTGGAAGGTCATAACATGGTTGGCGAGATCGTCCCCTAATTTTCCTTCAAACTTTGGAATATCTTAAGGTAATTTGGTAGGCATAATGGGCCAAGTGGGATCATGCAAGATGGGATCATTCGTGAGTTTGGTTAAATCAGGAATGTTAATGCACGCCAAGTATGGCATAGGGAGATTTGGTGGAGGAATAGTTCCAACCATTATGTGAGCAGGTGGTGGACTTGTTCCTTGAGAGAGGTTTGGTGGGGTTGTACTTCTCCCTTGAGAAGAAGTTTTCCCCTCACCTCCTTGTGAAGGAGAACTAGTGGATGAATGGCCTTGGGAATTGGACCAATTGGAACCAAGTAAATATGATCCCAAAATAGTAGCACTCATGGGGGTGTGAGATGGTTGAGTTGGTGAGTAGGTAAGACTAGGGACTCCTCCTAGAATAGGAGGAATATTTTTCAAGCGTCAGGAACGATGGGGATTCTGTGGGTCCCCTATGGTTTCCGACTAGCAAAGTGTATGTGTGCAAATGTTGACAAGAGAGTAATAAATGAACAAGAGATTTTTATAATTTGGACCTTCACAAGATAATACAACTCACAATTCCATGTAATCAAATGAGCATCATACATAAATCAACTGTAACTAAGAAAACATGTGGGTAGGTGGATTTTTTCCGCATGGGGGAACAAGTAAAAACAAATGCTCATGTCCTAAAAGACATATCGTCCTTCCTCTCAAATAGCACTGAGCCTTCCAAAAGCACTCAACAGTGGGGTCTGAAGCCACCGGAAAAGCAACTAGTGAAGGTTGAAATAATCAGTTATAATGAGGGGTAGAGGGTGCATATCCCGAAAGAGTTGGCAATATTTCCCAATAGCCACACAAAATCTTATCAAGTTGCGACTTCAGCCCACAATCGCCACCTGGGTAGATGTCCTAAATTTTGGTCATTAGGTACCTCAGTCTAAGTGCGGAATTTATATTTTTGGCCTCAAAAATGGGTCATGGGCTAGATGCCCTTCCAAGACTTGGGTGACTCGAGGAGAGATGCATAGAACAACCGAACCTCAACCTTCAATCCTTCACGGGTATATCCCTACCTTATGGTGTAGGAACACTTAACTTGGAGGATTTTGAAAGTTCCCTATTTGTCAACTTCTAATGTTTGAAAATGTGAGAACCAAATAACGGGGGGTTTTTTGTATGCCTAGCCCCGAGATCCTACCTAGAATAAAAAAAAATATTTTGGTAGCTCTTGTGGAGGAAAACTTAGTGAGTTTTTAGAAAAAATTTAGATCTGGTGGGCTGAGAGATTGGGGGTGTGAACCAATCTTGTTTGAATTAATGGGTGTGGATAATTTCCAAAGAAGTAGTGGGATGTTTCGGAATTTCTTTGGAGAAAACCTACTTCAACCTCCACTATTCAAATTAGAAATTATGTGTGTGGGGAGTGACTTTGTGAGCAATCAAGTGAGAAAGTGTGCCATTTTTTTAATAAGTTAGGTGTGAGATTGCAACATGTTGACTTTCTGTGGTCCTTACAAATCTTTGTTACCTAGCTTACTACGTGTCATTGATACAACCTTGCGGAATTTTAAAATCCCTAAAGAACTAGCATGTGGACATATGGGTCCTTTACAAATCCTTTAAACTCCCTAAATGTTGTTTACACTAAGAAATCTTTGAAACTATCCTAGGTTGCAAGCATGTGGGCATGTATGGGTCTGTTACTTTGATCTTTAAACTTCCCTAGATTGTGATGTAAACTAAAAAAAGCAATTTCAAGAAACTATCATAATTTTGCAACATGTGGGCATGTATGGGCCCTTACAACTTTAAGATGATTTCAAAAAACTAAGAGGAACCCTAGGGGGCCTTTGTCCTCTCCTAAATATTTTTGTTAAGGGAGATGAAATGTCTCTTTAACCACCTTTATGATTCTCAATATCACACTAGGGTACGAGAGAAGAGCATACTCAAGGGTTAAAGTTAAATTCTAGTCCCAATGTAAGTTATTTATGTATGATAGCAACAACTTCAACTTAAATTTTTACAATCCAAAGAATCCATCCATGTGGAAACCAAAGAAAAAGAGGAGAATATTGGTTCTTTTTACCCCCTAAGTGCCTATGTTTAGCTAACCTTTCATATGGGAAAGGATTCTAAGTGGAGTGCATTTTCCTTACAAAGTGCATGAAAGCAAAAATATTAAGGCTAGGTGACTTCAAATCATCATAAAAACCCTTACAATTTTGAAAAATTGGAGATATGCACGGGTTACAACTCTGGCAGGTGCGCAGTGGGTGCACAATGTGCAGTAAAAAGAAGTATGTGGTGTGCACAATGCGCAGAGTGAGCGTCTATGGGTAGGAAAAACCACGCACTTTCTGTCACGCATTGGGGAAGAAATTTTTGAGTGAAATACTGCAAGACAAATTGATTAAAAATAAGTGCTCTCTAATCTCAAATAGGGTGGAATTTGATACCTATCCCCAGTATGGTCGCCAATTCGTTGTGTTGGTTTTGTCACTTGGGTGAGAAAAACAACAACACTTGCATGTCTAGATGAGCCTGCTAGACAAGACAAAAGTTTGTGAGAGGGTTAAAAAATCCAAACACATGTATAAACAAAGAAATAAACTAAAACAACTAAGAAATAAAAGTTAGAAAGCATGAGAAACTTAGAACCATAAAAATCAACCAATGACCAACATAATGTTACCAATGGATCAATAGATTAGTAGGCAAAACACCATAGAGAAAAATGAGGACTTATGAGTCCCCTCTTCCTCCTTGGGAGGGATCTTGTGTTCCCTAATGGAGAGATCTTCATACAATTGAAGAAAATGGAAAATGGTGAAGAACAACAATGGCTATTCCCTCAAGAAGGGAGTGGAATGGCCTATTGCAATGATGCTTGAAGGCTCCAAAGAGAAAAGAGGATTGTCAAGGGAGAATTCTTGTAGAATAACAATACTATGAAGATCTTGGTTGCTTAGTGCACCCATAGCTCTTATTTATAGAATTTATTCAAGGAAAATGTAATTGGTTCTTGGTGTGAACAAGGGGCCTTTTAGGGCACCCTCTAGTCCTTGACCAACCCCCCATTCAGATTTCCCCCAGAACATGAAGGTCAAATCGTGTTGGGAGTTGGTCCATAAGTGGTCGAGGGGCTGACAAGATCCATAAATGTGTCATTCATAGAAGTGCATGTATTTTCTCATACATAGTCGCACACTTGGCGCATTGTGCACTCTGAGGGATTTGTTGGCCCACACACATTGTGCACTATGTGCACGCTTCCTTTGGTGAATTTGTGCATGTCAAATTTTTGAGCCAATTGTATAGTTTTTTGCCTTTTGAATGCATTTAAGTGTTGCAGGTGAACTAATTGTTGTTGGCATTGTTGTGTTTCTGTAACCATTTGGGTGCAATGTTGCAGAGGATATTTCAGTGATAACACACCATATTACCATCGATGTGATGACAAAAAAATAGTCCGACCTAGTTCGTATTTTGGGAGAAAATTCAAAATTACCATCTACAAGAAAGGTTGTAGTGCATCCTACATAGGCGCTACGAACTCTAACAATATGAAAAATCTGAGATATGGGAGGGATGCCAGTTGTCAGGGTAGGTTTTAATGGTTTCCTAGGAGGTATTTGGACATGAGGGACATGTGTTCTATCACCATATCAAGTAGCATGACCTGTTTCAAAAGGAATTTATCATAATAGACAAGATCCAAAAAAATAGCAATTTGTTATGTTTTTGTTGGAATATTTTGTAACAAATTCCTAAATGGAGGAGGATCCTATGTAGCTCCTTGGTTTTGACCTCCTTAGAGTATAAAGATATCATTCACTATATATGAAGGGGATTTTGATAAGGAAAAATGGGGATGGATGATCCAAAGAGGAGAGAGTTGGAGGAGTAGTTTTGTTGTTTTCTTGTAAGCCTGATGGCATTCATGTTTTAATCATTTATGTTATTGAAGATCCATGAGAGTTGTGCTACTATATTGTTTGAACTGATTTGTTTTTATTTCTTTAGATCTTCTTGCTTGTATAAATTGTAGATTCATAGGATCCAAAACTGCCCTTGATAAATAGATTCTTGAGTAGCAGAAGATCTGTTATAACTTGCCTATTAAATCATTTTTTTATTCAAGTACCTTGCATTCACTTTTTCAGAAAGGTTTATTGTTTTTTGAATGATCCACTTTTGTTATCTTCTTCATTCCTATACCCATCATTATATAAAAAAATTGTTTGTTATGTAGCTTGATTTCCTTCACTAAACATGGTGTTTATGACTCCTTGCCCAATGGTAGCTAATGATATGAAGTTAGCTTGTTTCCCTCTTCCTTTCCTAGTCTCGTTGATACACCTACTCAAACCAATTCAATCCTAAAGAATCAAATGGGTATTGGGATTGTATTTCAAGAAGTTTAAGGACAACTTCTAGTGCTAACATTTTTGGCACCATTTTCGGGGATGAATTTGAAGATCTTCCCCAGGAGAACAACACTGATTAGATCCAGATTTGGATGGTGAACTGAAGTTGGACATATTTATACTACATGTTTCACCTGGTGACTCCACTCCATGAAGGAAATATCCAGTGATGACTCCACAATTTCATAATGTCGAAGGCATTTGTTGTAGTTTTGGCTTGGAGGTTTTCACCTCTTAGATTTTCTGCAGTTCCTGGTTTCCCTCATACAATACCTCATATGTCATATTGGGGAGATTTTCTTCCTATATTTAGAGAAAGGAAGGGGGATAATCCTACAGAGCATCTCATCAAATTTCATCAATGCATGGATCAACTTGATCTACATCATGATGAAGTTTTGATGAAAATGTTCATGCATTCATTAGATGGTGATGCACGTCAACGGTACTTCTCACTACCTCATTCTAGAATCTCATCATTAAGGGAATTTCGTTCAGCTTTTAATGAGCATTGTAAAAGGATATTTTCAGCTGAATATATATTTGAGAATTGTTGTGAGGAGTTTGAAAAGAATATTCAGCATACAATAGGTATTTCTTCAGATTGTAATGATGAAATATATGTTTCTGTTGAAGAAATCAAGGAAAAATCATATCATTCCTTTCCTAGTTTTCCAGTGTTGAAAGAAAATTTTGTTGACTCTTCTTATGATGAAGAAATTGATAGCCATGGAGTAGATGCATTTGTCCTTGTAACAAATGTATATAAAAATCATTCCTCTAATGAGTTAGTTGTCCCAAATGTTGACAAAAATTAGCCTATCCTTGATGGATACTCTGATAATAAGGAGAAGATCTTTACTAAAGCACGTATAGAGATTATTAGTAGCCATTCAGTATATGGTAATGAAGAAGTTAAGGAGGAATTGCATCAACAATTGAAATTATCTTTATCACCCATTGATGAGCAGAAATTTTGAAGGATCAATGAGCTTATGTTTGTCATTTTTTCACCTGGACTTCCAAAAGACATCAAACAACACATAAGTAGTTATTGAGCATACGAGGACCACAATTTTGTTGAAAAATAAGCCTTCCCAGAGGAGCAATATTGCCTTCTTAACTAATTGAAAGTTTTACATGTTCTTCAGGATCCAGTGGCAATTTGGATGGATTCCTTGCTTGCACAAGTCCCAATTGTTGTAGCTCTGGGTATAACTCTTATTTGCAGCAGTGAGTGTAAGATTTTCTTGGAACTTTTGCTGAAAATATTACCTTGTTTTTGTATTTTCTCAAAGAGTTGCCTACCAAAATTTATTTTCATCGGTCAATTACTTTCATGGTTGTTGTGGAAGTTTGCTTACACCTAAGCAAATTCATCAGTTAGTTAGAGTGGGCTTATGTATATAAATAAGCTCAAACCATGAGCATGTAGCTTTTAGTTTTGGGTTTGCAGTAGATCAACAATAATGTCTCCATAGCCCAATGGATAAAGAGCACTGGAACTACAGAGGTTCTTTGAGTCTCACAGGGAGGTCTCCATCCCTTATGGAGCCAATGTTAGCACATGTTATGTACTGAAGGACATCATTAGTTTTTCTAATAATGTGATTTCTCCTTCTCTTAGGAGTCATTTATTTAAAATTTCATAATTTTGGGTCATAGGTTCAAGTTGCTTAAAATTTTGAGTCGTGTCTCATGTAAATAAATCAAGGTGATTGATTTTTATCTTGGGTCTAGAGTTGATCAAATGCATGGTCAAGTCTTGATGTCATGAAAGTGGGTGTCATCATTTTCACAAAGGGAAGGTATGGGTCATTTCTAGTAATGTAAAGGTCATCATCAAATGTTATAACCAAAACAAGTGTCCAAAGGGTCTTGGAGGATCATCCAACCACCAAATGTCTTGTCAAATTTGTCAAATCAAAGGCGTTGCTAACTCTCTTAAAAGTTCGCAGCACCTTCAAAAAAGAGACATGTGTCAAATATTTGGTAATGATGCTTTCTAAAAAGGTATATAATGGTTTTTTATAGTCTTCGGTGCCTTTCCATCTTCATCCATCCTTCAGGGTTCGTTATTGCAAATATTTATCACCATTTGTGGAATATTTCTGCAAAATGGTTCAACGTTGTGAACTAATTTCATGTAGCATCTTTCTATGATGTGTTCATCATAACTTTCGAATCACGATCTGGGTTCTTCAAAAATTTGGTGTGGAGAAGCACCATATTACCATTGACTTGCTGACAAAAATCAGGTCAACCTAGTTCATAGTTTGGGAGAAAAGTCAAAATTATTATCTACAGGAAAATTCACAGTGCATCCTTCATAGGCGCTATGAACTCTAACGGTATGACAAATCTGATCTATGGGAGGGATGTCAACTGTTAGGGAATATTTGAATGGTTTCCTAGGAGGTAGTTGGACATGAGGGACATGTTTTCTTTCACCATATCAAGAAACATGACCTGTTTCAAAAGGCATTTATGCCAATAGACAAGATCCGAAAAAATAGGATTTTTTTATGTTTTTGTTGGAATCTTTTGTAATAGACTCCTAAATGGAGGATGATCCTATATAGCTCCTTAGTTTCGACCTCCTTAGAGTAGATATATATCATTGACTATATATGAAGGGTATTTTGATAAGGAAAAAGGGGGATGGATGATCCAGAGAGGAGAGAGTTGGAGGAGTAGTTTTGTTGTTTTCTTGTAACCCTGAGGGAATTCATGTTTTAATCATTTATGTTATTGAAGATCCATGAGAGTTGTGCTACCATATTGTTTGAATTGCTTTGTTTTATATATTTACATATTATTTCTTGTATAAATTGCAGATTCATAGGATCAAAAACATCCCTTACAAGGTGTTTCTCCAGCTCCAACCTTATTTCAGGATTGGGATAAGGTGTTTCTCCAGCTCCAACCTTACAAGAAAACATCTCTCAAAGCTCAAGGAAATCATAATTTGGCACCCAAGTTTTATGGGCCCTACCTGATCATCAAGTGTATTGTCTCAGTAGCTTACAAATTGGCTCTTTCGGCTACTTCCAAAATTCATCGAGTGTTTCATGTTTCATGTCTAAAGAAAGTGGTGGGACAAGATTGTTGAGTTCAAAACATCCTTCCAAAATTAGATGAAGAGGGCTCTCTATGGCTCCAACCACAAGCAATCATCAACAACCAGTAACATCAGTTGTGTGTCCAAACCATCAAGGAAGTGTTAATCAAGTGGAAGGACACATCACCAGACGATGTGACCTGGGAACCATTAGCCATACTTCAGCAGTTTCTGCACCTGCAACCTTGAGGACAAGGCTGATTTTGAAGGGCAAGGGCATGTTAGGATTCGATCCTAACCCCTCTCCATGGGTCATTATTAGTAGGATATTTTTCTATGTAATAAAGGCTGACATTAGTTAATAAGGCCTAATAAATAAATGAGAATAAGTCAATGTAAGAAGACCTAATAGAAGCTTTCGCTTCTAGAAAGATCTTCCTCTAGAAGTTTCCTTAGAAAGTAGAATTATTATAAATAAGTGTAGGAGGCATGGGTTAATTTTGTCTTGGATATTATTGTAATATAGCCTTGCTATGTTTGAGGTTTCCCCCTCAAAGAGGCAAGTGAACACTACTATCATTAATAAAGGTTCTCTTTCTGGTGTTATTATCTTATCATTCTAATATTGTTCTGGATATATCATTGTTGTTTTGTTATTGCTTGCTCAATATTTTTGTTCTGCATATTATATTATATCTGGAATATTGCAGGTCTCCTCAATCGATGAGATCCAACCCTCCAAGTGCCGCAACCTCTCCAAGCAAATCACTACAACCCAAAATTGAAAACAAACCCAAGATGAAGCTCCAATGAAGATCCTGGATGGATCCTCCTCCTTGTCTAGCTAGGGTGGATATTGCACCATCGAAACAAGACCAACAGTGGAAGGTTTTTTCTAAAACCTAACGAAACAATGGCTCCAAGAGCACCATACAAGAGATAAATCAAATCATAATGCCAAAGTGAGGCTCTACCCCTCCTTTTATCCTTTTTCCATGCCTTCTAGAACTTTCCCTTTTTTGACCAAATCAAATATAACTTCTAGAATTTCCCCTTTTTTGACTAAATCAAATATAAATTCTAGAATTTTTCCCTTTTTGACTAAATCAAATATAACCCTTTTTTCCCTCCAATTTTCACTTTAATATTAAAAGTCACTTTAATAATGGTTAAGTAACTTATTAATCTAAAGTTAATTTATTTCCATAATGTCAATTTAAGAACATAACTTCCCCTAACTAAGTGTTATTAAATGACCCCCTTTTAACTCCTTTTTCTCCATTGACAAGCCATGTAAATCCCTTCTACTACAAAATGGGGAAACTAAAAAATGGGGACATGGAAACTGCCACTTAGTCCTAGTTAACTAGTCATGCAATTATCAATTAACTAGATAATCACAAGTGGAGTGAGGAGAGAATATAGCATGCACATGTGTAGCGCCTTCCCGGTGATGATTCCAAGGTAAGTGCACCCTCATGGTGATGATACCAAGGTGAGCATGCAACACTTGGTGAAAATACCAAGGTTTCTTATCAAGACTCCACTCCACTAGTATAATTGAAGTACAACTAAGTAAATATTGAAGATGATGTAGAACCCTCATCTAGGGAATAATATTCTCATCTAGACGAGTATATCTCTGACCAGGGGCGCCCTCAACATAGACTAGTCAACCTAGGAAAATAAATACTAGGTGATTGCGTAATATCTCCAACATCCCCCCTAAACACTACTAGGGTGTAAATGATGAATGGGTCCCAACAACTAAGGCCATGTTAGGTATCTATTGTACAATGCATCCAAGAATGAACATTGAAAATAGAGGAAAGAGGGAAAACCTCATGGGAACGCCCCCCCCCTCAAAATACAATTCATAAAAAAAGAATAAGGAAGAAAGGCATCTGCTAAGAAATTGTGTCCTTCACTCCAAGACGATCACGCTGGAAATGGAACTTATGCTCAGTAAATGTCTCGATGAAGATGTTTGTAGTCTATTCGGTGGATGGACAGTAATGCAAATTGATGATCCTAATATGTACCAACTCTCTGATGTAATGCATATGGATCTCGATGTTTTTAGTCCATTGTTGTTGCACTGGGTCTCTGCAAAACTTGTGGAAGATACCAGATATAATAAATACGAAGAACAGAAATGAAATGCTAGAAATGGCAGAATAACAGTAATATAACCAACATAATCTCCACAATAACACAGAAATAATATAAGAGCAACAACTGAAATAACACTTTGATTCAGAAAACAATGTTCACAGGCCTCTTCAAGGGGGAAACCTCCAGCCGAGCAGCACTCTATTACAATAATCTCCAAGCTAGGGTTTTCATACCCTCGACCCTTATTTATACTAAATATGTCTATTAAAAGAAGCATCTAAAGGAAGATCCTTCTAGAAGCGGAAGCTTCTATTAGGTCTTCTTACATCCACCTTGTTCTATTTTATTGAAAGGCCTTATTAATGTTGACCTTTATTACATCCAAATACATTGATATACCTATGTGTGGGTTAGGACCTTAACATGTCCGCCCCCTTAAAAACAACCTTTTCCTCAAGGCTTGAGATGTGGAAATTGTTGCAGAATGGTAGTTGGTTCCCAAGTGGCATCTGCTAGAGTCGTATCTTTCCACTGGACTAGCACTTCCTTGATGGTTCTCTGACATAGGCGACACTCACGCTGGTCCAAAACTGCTTCTGGATGTATCCAAATGGATCCTTCTTCAGCTAACTCTGGAAGGTTGGTTTGAATTTGGCACCTGGTTCCAATCACCTTCTTTAAGCATGAAACATGAAAAACATGATGTAGCTTTGACTGACTGGGCAGAGCTAACTGATATGCGACTTGTCCCACATGCTTGAGAACTGTATAAGGACCATAAAATTTGGGCACTAGCTTCTAACAACGCTAGGACTTGAGGGAAGTTTTCTTATATGGTTGCAGTCGCAAAAACACCTGATCCCCTTCGGTAAATTGACGTTCAGAGCAACCTTGATCTGCTTGTTGCTTCATGTGATTCTATCCCATAACCAAGTTCTCTTTAAGGGTACGAAGAATATCCTCTTGGACTGTAAGTGTTTGGTCAACCGCCTGGACCTTCGAGGTACCTGGTAAGTAGGAGAGAACTGAAGGTGGTTTCTGTCCATATACCACTTCAAAAGGAGTCATGCGAGTGGTTGTATGGTATGAAGTGTTGTACCACCATTCGGCGAGGGGTAACCATTGAGCCCACTGGTGTTGTTTTTCATAGGCAAAGAACCTCAGATATGTTTCCAAACACTTGTTGACAACTTTTGTTTGACCATCTGTCTGGGGATGATAAGCTGAGCTGAGATGCAATTGGGTGCCTTGTAGCTTAAACAGTTCTTGCCAAAAATTTCTTGTGAAATTTGGGTCACAATCAGAAATAATAGAGTGTGGCATGCCATGAAGCTTGAATACCTAGTCCATGAAAATTTGAGCCACTGTGGATGCAGTAAATGGGTGGTGAAGAGCGCAGAAATGAGCATACTTGGAAAGACGATCCACAACCACCATTATCACTGATTTATTCCCCGATTTGGGTAAGCCGGTAATAAAGTCCATAGAGATATCCTTCCAAATAGCAGGGGGAATCGGAAGCGATTGTAGTGTGCCTGGAGATTTGACTATTTCTCCCTTGTTCTGTTGACACACCTCACATTCAGCAACAAAATTTCGGATGTCCTGTTTCATACCATCCCAGAAAAAATAACGTTTGACCCTGTCATATGTTTTGGTGAACCCTAAGTGCCCCGCTGTGGCTGTAGCATGAAGCTCATAAAGTACCATGGATTTAATCTTGGATTGTTTACTTAAATACAAACGGCCTTTGTATCGAAGCTCATCCTGGAGCCAGGAGTACCCTGGGGGAGCTGGAGCCTTGGTCTGCAATTGCTAGATCAGATGTGAACTTTTGGGATCTTGAAGCCATTCGTGGTGCACAGCTTGGAACCAATCGGGTACAATGAAGGAAAGAGAAAAAAGGGATCCTTCGTCTTCATATTTTCGGGACAATCCATCCGCCATGACATTATATTTGCCCTTCTTGTAAATGATCTCATAATCATATCCAAAGAGCTTAGTCACCCATTTTTGTTGCTCCTGGGAGGAAATGCATTGTTCCAGAAAGTACTTGAGGCTTTGATGGTCGGTCTTAATTTGGAAGCATTGCCCCAAGAGATAAGGATGCCACATCTCAACGACATGTAAAATAGCCAACATTTCCTTTTCATAAATGGGTTTTCCCATATTCCTTTCAGATAGTTGCTTGCTGGTGAAGGCCAAAGGTCGACCCTCTTGCATAAGGACAACACTGATTCCTTTCCCTGAGGCATCACATTCCAACACAAAGGTCTTTGTGAAATAAGGAAGGGCCAGAACCAGAGTGGTGCACATGGCCATCTTCAAGGTTTGAAAATCTTGAGCCACTGTTGGAGTCCAAGTGAAAGAGTTCTTTTTGAGGAGAGCAGTGAGAGGTGCTGCAATCTTTCTGTAGTTCTTAACAAACTTGCAATAATACCCTATGAGGCCCAAAAATCCACGCAAGCTTTTGAGAGTCTTTGGGTGCGGCCAGTCTTGCATAGCTTCAATCTTTTTCGGGTCCACCCTGACGCCATCCTTTCCCACCAGATGACCCAAGTATTCTACTTCCGAGGCACCAAAATCACATTTAGACTATTTCAGGAAAAGTTGGTGCTGAGAGAGTAGATGGAGAACTTGATCCACATGAGTAAGATGGTATGTCCAGGTTTTTCTATAGATGAGGATATCATCAAAGAAAACTAAGACAAAATGACGGAGAAAGGGGCGAAAGACATGATTCATGAGGCTTTGGAAGGTGGAGGGGGCATTACACAGGCCAAAGGGCATGACCAAAAACTCATAGTGGCCCTCATGAGTTCGAAAGGTCGTCTTGGGGATGTCTGCCTCTTTCATACGTATATGGTGATAGCCCGAGTGAAGATCAAGTTTAGTAAAGAATTGGGCTCCACTCAATTCATCCAGGAGGTCATCAATGACAAGAATGGGAAATTTATCCTTGATGGTCAGTTTGTTGAGGGCACGAAAGTCAGGACACATTCTCCAAGAACCTTATTTCTTCAGGACCATGACTACCAGAGAAGAGTAAGGGCTCGTACTAGGACGGATAACGCCTGCAATAAGGAGTTCCTGGACCATTTTCTCAATTTCATTTTTTTGTGAAAAGGGGTTGCGATACGGACGGATATTGGGAGGAAGGCTTCCTGGTACCAGGGGAATGGAATGATCATGAACACCGTGGGAAGGAGGGAGTCCTTAGGGAGTGGAAAATACAATTTGATGTTTAGAAAGGAGAGCTTGGAGGTCTTGCGGCACCGAGGGTGTCTCTGTTGCTTGTATGGCATGGAGTTGGGCAATGACACCGGAGTGACCTTTTTTGAGCATCTTTTCCATATGATGGGAACTAATGACCTCAGGTGAACCAACAATGATGCCTTGGAATTTATATTGGTGGCCTTCCTGGTCGAATTGCATGGTTAAGTCCTTAAAATCCATGAGAATGGGACCCAAGGTCCTTAGCCAGTTTGCACCCAACACAATGTCACAACCACCCATGTCGATAACAAACATATGGGATTTGAGGTGGTAGTCACCGATTTGGAGACTCACATTTTCACAGCGCCCTCCACATTTCATGGAGCCACCATTGGCAATCATAATTTGGAAATTGTTGACGGCATGGATGTAGCAATGGGTTTCTTGGGCAATGCAGCGATGAATAAAATTATGGGTACTTCCACTATCAACCAGAATGATGACCTTTCCGATGCTTGATGTAACCAATTAACTTGAGGGTTTGGGGGGCAGAGAAGCCAGTGAGAGCATTGAGGGAAATGATCGGTTCTACTTCGGGAGGGTCGAAGGGAGGGGTTATGTTAGTGATTTCAGGTGACTCAGGCACAATGGGAGTTTCAACATCCTCTTCTGAAATATCCTCAGAGATGGCCATAAAAAGATTATGTTCCTTACATTTGTGGCCTGAGAAATATTTGTCATCACAATTATAACAAAGGCCTTTGAGTTGGCGTTCATCCATTTCATCCCTAGTCAATTTTTGGATCTTTAATGGGATGGAGGGAGCAGTGGGATTTATGGGTTTGGGGCAAGGGATAAAGGAAGGTTTACGGGTTTGAGAGGATACAACTTGTTGTGCTACTTTAGCTTTTTTAGTAGCCTCCACCCAACTCGAGGGTCGATCCATGAGGACATTGGCCCGAATCTCCTCCTTAAGGCCACTAATAAAACACTCTCGAAAGAAAGCATCAGTCATGCCCTCTGTTCGAAAAGCCAAGCGCTCAGATATAGTTATGAAGTCTTCAATTGCTCCTGGTTGTTTCAATTTTGTCAAACGGCCCAAATGGTTGGTGTCAGTGTCAAAGCGTTCATAAATCTCAGTCACAAATTGGGTCCAAGCAATATACCCTGGATGGGAAGTTTTTCTCCATTTCCACCATCGCCAGCGTTCTTGATCTAGATGGAGAAAACCATACCTGAGTTTGGACAAGTCATCTGTAATTCTGTATAAAGAGAAATAATGTTCCATTTGGGTGACCCAACCAGTGGGGTCTGAGCCATCAAATTTGGTTACATCCACCCGCGGAAGGCGTGTGTCACGTTGAAAGTGATGGAGCTGAAAGGTATGGGAATGGGATGAAGGTTCACCTTCAGTCTTTGGATGTGTGTCAGGAAAAGGGTCATTGGTAGGGATCTTTAGTTTGGTGCAGAGTGATGCAAATACAGATTCAAGCTGGGTGGTCAGTTCTTGTTTGACTTCCTCCATTGAGGACTGCATGGATGCATTTATGGTGGTATTGATCGATGTATCTCAGGAGGCAATAGTAGCACTAAGTTGTTTCACTTCTTTTTGGGTCTCGAGGAAACTATATTGCAAGGTGTTGAAGTGAGACTCCAGTTCTTGGCTATGGGTATGAGCCATGAGGATGGGTGAATTGAAAAGGGGCAAGTGAGGTCAAATTTTTTTGCCAAAAACTGATATGGATGACTATGATAAGAGCGAAGTGTTGGGTATGTGTTATATTCTTTGCATGTGTGTGTGTGTGGGCGCGTCAGATATGACAACTGCATCTGACGATCCCTTCACCTAGAGCTCTATCGTGTGTGTTGGGCGCTTTCCTAGGGGGGACCCAGGGGGGGGCAGGTATGCCTCCCCTTGGTTACGTGCAGCGTTCAAGGCAGCGCCCCGAATTTTTTTTTTGGCGAGTTTTTCTATTTTTAGTGGATTTGTAAATTAATCCCGGATTAAGGGATTCGATATAATGAAAACAAGAAAGTTTTTCCCAGTTGAGGGTTTCCGATATAAAATCTTTGTGTACTCTATGTATGAGCCATTGATTAATTTCTGTATTGCTTAAGAATCTATATGCATTGCTTTACTTCGCAGGTTTAAAACTTACATGAAGAGATGAATCCAATGGAATAGATCTCAAATAATGGTGAAAAAAATTCCAGACTCTTTTTTTTTTTTTACACCTGCAGAGTTATACTCCGGTCTGAAGAATACTGCAGTGAAGAAATCCCCAAATTCTTAACTAGAAAGAAATGTGTACTTACTTGGCAACCCGAACATGGTTGCGCGGCAATAGATCTGGTCGGTTTTAATGTGTTTATGTTTATGTCCCCCAAGTGTTAGGTATTCAAGGGTTCTACAGACAAGGGTTTGCCCTGTGCTATAGCTCTCTAATATACGTGCGGGGTCCAACAGTAGTACTCGGCCCAATATCTCAGGGCACTAACTAAGGAGGATAGACTGTACCCTTAACCATACTACCCGACTACCCAGGCACTAGAGAGTATCTTCCCGAGTTTTGTTCTCGGTGACACTATAGTAGTCTGGCGGTCGATAGGTTTATCTAAAGAGGGCTTCAGGAAAGCTAGGCCGATCCATACACAGGTGTTGTCTGATGCACTACCACTCGAAGGGGTACCAATAGGGGTTACAAGGGTGGCCAACAGATGTGCGCTTAAGAACCACTTGTATTTCCTACGTGTATGAATCCCTCAACCGTGGGTTTATGCGTGTAATGACAGATCTCTATGGCTTAAAGATGCCAGAATACGTCTCTACCCTAAAAGAAAAATTCCCACAATTTCTGCCAAGGAAAGTGCTTTGATACCACCTGGAAGATACCAAATATAATAAATACATAGAACAGAAGTGAAATGCTAGAAATGGCAGAATAACAATAATATAACCAGCATAATCTCCACAATAACACAGAAATAATATAAGAGCAACAACTAAAATAACACTTTGATTCAGAAAACAATGTTCGTAGGCCTCTTTGAGGGGGAAACCTCCAGTCAAGCAGTGCTCTGTTACAATAATCTCCAAGCTAGGGTTTTCATACCCTCGACCCTTATTTATACTAAATATGTCTATTAAGAGAAGCATCTAGAGGAAGATCCTTCTAGAAGCGGAAGCTTCTATTAGGTCTTCTTACATCCGCCTTATTCTATTTTATTGAAAGGCCTTATTAATATTGACCTTTATTACATTTGAATACATTGATCTACCTATGTGCGGGTTAGGACCTTAACAACTTGAGAGTACTTTGATTGTCACATCAAATGATAGTCGAATGATGGAACTGGATGTCGAGCTTAGTGAGAAAGTTCTAAATCCAAAGTTATTGAATAGTGATGTTGATCGCTCCTCTATACTTGGCCTTTGTTGACGATAAATAAATTGTTGATTGCTTTTTTCTCAACCAACAGTTGGGACCAGAACCAAAACTAAGCACGTACCTGGAAGTGGACTTATAATCTATGCTATTTCCAACCCAATTTGAATTTTTGAAGCCCATGAGATCCAATGCACAATCTACTGCATAATGGATCCCATAATTGGTAGTGCCCTAAACACATCTAAGGATGTGCTTGGTATCCATCCATTGTAGCTCATGTGGCTATTGCATGTACTTGGAAACTACCCCTACTGCATATGAGAGATTTGGTTGGGTGTGGGAGATATATTGAAGGCTCCCCACAAGTTTTTGATACAAGGTGTTGTCCACCAATGGTGTATCCCCGCCATCCTCAAGATGTATCTAGACAAAAAGGGTGTGGTTGCAAACTTGTAGTTAATCATGTGGAATCTGACCAAGATATCCCTGACACACTTAGTCTGATATAGCTTGATGCATGAATCATCCTGGTTTACCTCAAGACTGAGGAAAAAGTAAAGTGGACCCATGTTCTTCATAGAAAACCTGTCATGAAAAAATTATTTGGCCACAACAATTGTCGAGGCCGAACTTCTTGTGATCAGGAGGTCATCAATATGTATAACTAAGATAAGCAAGGAGTCAAAGGTTCTCAAAATATAGATGTTTGTATTTGATTTACATCTAAAAAATGTTGAGAAAGGAAATAAGAATTCATCTTCGCATGCCATTTTCTAGGCGCCTGCTTGAGGCCATAGAGTGAATTTTTTCATTCAACATACTAAGGATGAGTTATGTATGAACCCCTGAGGCTTCTCCATGTAAATCTCCTCTAAGAGATCCCCATGAAGAAAGGCATTCTTCACATCCATCTGGTGAACTTCCCACCCCCTCGCTACTACAATGGAAAGGGCCAACCGAATGGAGTCCATCTTTACCACTACAACAAAGGTCTCATCATAGTTTATCCCATGGATCTGCTAAAAACCTTTGGAAACTAGTATTTTGTTTTACCTTCTCACCTATTCACCTGTTTCCTTCTTGGTCTTGTAGACCCATCTTCATCTAACAAGCTTCATGTTTGAAGGAAGCAGAACCAAATCCCAAGTCTGGTTCTCGAGGAGAGAGTTGTACTCCTTTTGCATAGCAGCTTCCCATAAGGGATTCCCTGTAGCCTTTGCAAAGGCCTATGAGTATGAAGCTAGAACCATGTAGCAATGCATGGGCATCACTAGTTCATTATATGTGAGTTCATGAGGAGGCTCCTCGAACTAATAACTCACCCTCCTCTAATTTGTTGGATCCCCCACAAGGTCACTTTCTTCTTGTAGGGTGGTCTATACCCACTTGGGCATCTATTGTGGCTCATCATCTACATGCTCATCATTGGCATGCTCACCATATTTCAACTCATATTCAGAACTCAGATCTAAACCATGATCTGAATGAGTGAACTCACCATCTTTGATGTCTGGTAAAAGCATAAGTATAGAGGTCTTTGCATGGGTCTCCAACGGTGCATGCATTTACTCAAATTGGACACTTCGCTCAATAATGAGCTTGTTTTTTGAGGGATCAATCAACCTGTAACCCTTCATACCATTGGGATATCCCACGAAGATGCATGTGATGCTCTGGGGATCTAATGCTTTCCTCTTTTCAGAGGGTACATAGGCCCACGCATGAGATCCAAATATTCAAAAGTTGGTGACTTATGGTTTGTTGCCACTCCATGCCTCAGAGGGAGTCATGTCCTTAACATATCTATGAGGAGATATTTTCTAAATCTAGTTAGCACAATCGAGTGTCTCAACCAAAATATTGGAGGGAAGATGTAACATACCCACTACCTAAAAATCAAACTTTTTTCATTGATTTCTCAACGATGAGAATCCTCGAAGCTCGCAGCAACGAAAATGCCAAACCTGATCCATAAGTCCTTATTTCCCTGTCACGGCCTCTTCTTCGTGCGCCTGTGACATTTCCATGATGATAATTTCGAGTTTCGTGGTTTCGTGATCCCTGATGACAAGAGTTCATGTCCTCTCGAACTCCCGATCTCTGATTTGTCGATGTGCCCCTTTACGCGCTAGCCCCTCCTGGCTATGCCCTAGTCCATGTGACCGCCTCTCATAAGACCGTAGCCTTATCTTCCTTTCGGGGCTTTGGGCTTCCAAAATCCGATGCGCTCTAGCTTTGGCTAGCCCTTCGGGCTAGACCTTTGGTCCACATGACCTTCCCCTATATGACTGCATCCACACTTCTTATCAGGGTTTCGGACTTTTCAATGACGAAATGCATTTGTCCTCAGGACTCATGATCCTCTGATTCCCGATATGACGTCAGTTAATAACCCGTTTTCGCCTTTAGCGCGATCAACGGCTGTGATCGCCCATGCAACCAACGGTCCCTGATTTCTATCGGGACTTCGGGGTTTCAAATGCCAAAATACATTTGTTCTCGAGACTGTCGATCTCTCGAATCCCGATTCTCCGCTATGTTGATAGCTGGCCCCCACGATGCAACTTTCCCTTCCTTGTCGGGATTTCAGACTTTGCGATTCAAAATTGCAAGGACTTCTTTTTCACAGGATTCCCGATTTCCCGGCACCCGAAATGCCGATAGACGACTTTCTTTTCGGGAAACCTCCCGAATGCTCTGCTCTCCTCCATGCATCCTCCTCAAGATGGGCGGTCCTGATCGTCTCTCGCAATTTTGTGACTTCTGATGCTCTAGAAGTCTTGTCCTCCAGACTCACGAAATGCTGAACTCCAATGCACCTATTGACTTTTCTATCGAGACTTCCCCGGTGGTCTGGATCTCTGCCACGTGGCCCGGCTGATAGACGGCCCTGATCCAATCTCGTGATTTCGAAGTTTTTGATACCCCGATGACAAAAATTATCTGTCAACTCAAAACCCTGGTAGCCGATATACCAACGGGCTCTCGATTTCCGCCACGTGTCTCCACAAACGGACGGTCCAGATCACTTCGTTGTTTCAGGACTTGAAATGCCTCGACTTTCTTGACCTCGAGAACTCCGATATCCCGAGTACTAATATCTCGATGTGTCAAACCTCTCGTCGGGATTTTACCTCTACTGTTCACAAAGGTTTAACCCTCATGCATCTCTTAACAGATCCAACAACTGTCGGGTTTTTCTAGCTAAGATCTAACGGCTCAGATCTGTCCCACCTCGTGCATTCCTCCACTATTTCAAGGATGTGGAAAGAAAATCAACGGTCCAAATGTTCTCATGGACCTTGGGGGTCTACGATCCCGATTTTCTTCATTGTTCACGAAGATAGAGGGAAAAGGGGAAAGGTATGTAACTCCCTTGTCACTTTCGTCAATCTAACGGTCGTGAATGACCATGGGTCTTCCAATGGTATCTCATTCGTCGATCGATACATATCCCTACGCTGCTACTTCAAGATTTTAAGAGGGTTATTCCTCCTCGTACAGGGTTGTTAAGACTTGCACATTCAAGTCCTTTCTCCAGGTTCTTAGTAAAATTTTCTAAGGTGGGGAATCTCTGTGAAGAGATCTATTCCGGGGCATCCCTAGAGGCAGATAAGGGGAAACAAATTCCCGAGAATGGGCTGGAAGTCTGACTTGGTTCGACGTAAGAATTATTAAATCCATTTATCAACATAAGCCATGTGTGGTTTTTCTGTTGTAAGCATATACAACTACTAGTGCTGATCTGAATACTACACAGACATTCTTAAAATGAAAACATTCACAGTTCTACAGCTTATGAGCATAATTATCAAAATACATATATTTCAAGGTGCCAGAGGCAAAACACTTATCAGAAATAACACCAGAGTTAAGTAACTGCTGAGAGGGGTGCTTGTTTCCACCCAACCGTAGGCTCAGCGACTCCCAGCAGATTTACCACTAGTCACCCCCGAGCTGAGACCACGATGTTGTGAGACTGCATCTCCATTTGCCAGCAACCATGAGCGAAGGTTGCAATCCTTCCTCTCTGCTATCACTCTCTCTGCGTAATGCCAAAGTTTCCCTCACGTCCCCCCAATCGCTTCTACCCCACGCCTTATCCTCTTGCGAGGTTGCGTGTGGCGCGATTACCCTCGCGCTGATCAGGTCTGACGGCTCTACGGATGGGTGGTTCACCTCCCCATCCCTCATTAATCCATCAGCCTACCAGCCTGTGAGACATTTAATTCGGGGCCAGTTAGCCGCTTTTGGTTCTCCGGGCCAGTGGAGTCCAAATACGGTAATTAATTCTCGGTGGAAGTTAACGCCACCTTTTCAGGTGCCTTCCACCGCCATCGTGGTATCTTTTCTGCACATCCCCTCTCAGCAGTCCTGCAATAAATTCAAAATGTTATTCACATTCATTGACCTTTTCCTCAAGGTCTGTTTACATCACATATTCATATTCATGAGTCCGCCATAGTTCCTGGCCAATCCAGTTATATTTACAAGCTGGGGGAAACAGGGTGTTACAATTCCCTCCCCCTTAAAAAGGAACATCGTCCTCGATGTTCTTATCTACTAACATGAATGGTATGTACAGAAGTAAACAAAATCGGATATGTCTATCTCATGGCATCCTCCATTTCCCATGTAGCCTCATCTGGGCCAAAATGTTTCCACTGCACCTTGACCTGTGCAATGGTTCTGTTCCGGAGCGGGGTTTCCTTTTTGTCCAGTATGCATTGGGGTTCTAGTAGAAATTCTCCCTCCGGTTCCAGCTAGATCATAGACCAGTCAATTATATGATTAGCATCATGTACATATTTCTTCAATAATGAAACATGGAAAACATTATGTGCTTTTACTGTGGGAGGAAGTGCTAGTCAATAGGCTACAGGTCCCACTCTTTCTAGAACCTCAAAGGGTCCAAAATACTGAGGTGCCAACTTGGCACAAGCTCCCATTTTGAGGGAACTCCTTCTGGGCTTAATTCGGAGATATACATGGTCTCCCATTTTGAACTCTCTTGGAGTTCTCTTTTGGTCAGCATAACTTTTCTGTCGGTTATGGGCGATCTTCAGATTTTGTTTTATCTAAGCTACTTGTTGTTCCATTTCTCTCAACATGTCGGGTCCAAAAGAAATCCTATTTACAGGATTGCTCCAGCTGATTGGAGTATTACACGGCCTACCATAGAGGACCTCGAAGGGACTCATCTTTAAGGATGCTTGGTAGCCGTTGTTGTAGGTGAATTCTACCAATGGCAAGTAGTCTTCCCATTTTCTGGGTTGATGCATTACATGCATCCTTAACATATCCTCTAATATCTGATTCACTCTTTCTGTCTGTCCGTCAGTTTGAGGGTGATAAGCGGTGCTAAACAACAATTTGGTCTCTAAACCAGCCATCAATGATTTCCAGAAATTGGAAGTAAATTTTTTGTCTCTGTCGGATATTATCTCCCTCAGCATGTCGTGCAGTCGGAATATCTCTTTCATGAATATATGGGCGATATCTATCGCCTTGCAGGTTGATTTGACGGGGATGAAATGAACAGACTTTCTCAGTTTATCCACCACTACCATAATGGCGTCATTCTGTTTGGTTGAAGTTGGCAATCCAGTGATAAAATCCATTGAGATGGTTTCCCATTTCCATTCTGGGATGGGTAAAGGGTGTAAAAGGCCTGCTGGGTGTCTATGTTCTGCTTTAACCTGTTTTCATTCTATGCATTGGGTCAAATATTTGGCTATGTCTTTCTTCAATCCAGGCCAATAAATTTGTTTTCGGGTGGCAATGATCATTTTCTAGTATCCTAGGTGACCAGTGTATGGTCGTTTATGTAGTCCATCCATAATGAACCTCTTCAAGTCGTCACAATTTGGAATGTACAGTCTATCTCTGTAAGCGAACAAACCTCCTTCAGTTATCTGGTAGCCATCATACTTTACTCCAGCGGGTTCTTGCTGTAGGTACAGGGTCACAGTCTGAACGAAGGAATCTGTTTCTTGTGCATTTCTGACTCTGTTCTTGACATCTGTCTCGTAGGTACTCACCGTTGCCAGGTGATTTGTTTTCATGCTTATGCTAAGGGCATCGGCCACCCTATTTTCCTTTCCTTTGATGTGTTTGATTTCAAAATAAAATTCGCTAAGGAGGGCCATCCATCTAGCTTGTCTAGCATTGAGCTTTGGTTGGTCGAACAAATACCGTAATCCACAGTGATCTGTCATAAGTACGAATTTTCTTCCCAAGAGGTAATGCCTCCACATTTTTAAGGCATGCACTATGGCAGCCAGTTCTAGATCATGAGTCACATAGTTGACCTCATGTTCATTCAATTTTCGGGATTCGTAGCAGATCACCTTTCCTTCCTGCATAAGGACTCCTCCGAGCCCTTCCTTACAGGCATCTGTGCACACAAGGAAGTCATCTTCTGGGTCAGCGATTTTCAACACGGGGGCATGGGTTAGTAGATGTTTCAAGGTTTGAAATCTTTCTTCACATTGTTGTGTCCACAGGACTTTCGTCCCCTTCTTCTGGAGGGCAATGATTGGACAACCAATCTTGGAGAAATATTTTATAAATCTCCTATAGTATCCCGCCAATCCCATAAAGGATCTGATGTCTGAAACATCCTTTGGGGTAGGCCATTCCATGATAGACCTGATCTTGTCAGGATCTACTGCTACC
>ML788515.1:42035-72164 GCA_009831015.1 Picea engelmannii | reverse complement strand
ATGCTATTTCCAACCCAATTTGAATTTTTGAAGCCCATGAGATCCAATGCACAATCTACTGCATAATGGATCCCATAATTGGTAGTGCCCTAAACACATCTAAGGATGTGCTTGGTATCCATCCATTGTAGCTCATGTGGCTACTGCATGTACTTGGAAAATACCCCTACTGCATATGAGAGATTTGGTTGGGTGTGGGAGAGATATTGAAGGCTCCCCACAAGTTTTTGATACAAGGTGTTGTCCACCAATTGTGTATCCCCGCCATCCTCAAGATGTATCTAGACAAAAAGGGTGTGGTTGCAAACTTGTAGTCAATCATGTGGAATCTGACCAAGATATCCCTGACACACTTAGTCTAATATAGCTTGATGCATGAATCATCCTGGTTTACCTCAAGACTGAGGAAAAAGTGAAGTGGACCCATGTTCTTCATAGAAAACTTGTCATGAAAAAATTATTTGGCCACAACAATTGTCGAGGCCGAACTTCTTGTGATCAGGAGGTCATCAATATGTATAACTAAGATAAGCAAGGAGTCAAAGTTTCTCAAAATATAGATGTTTGTATTTGATTTACATCTAAAAAATGTTGAGAAAGAAAATAAGAATTCATCTTCGTATGCCATTTTCTAGGCGCCTGCTTGAGGCCATAGAGTGACTTTTTTCATTCAAGATACTAAGGATGAGTTATGCATGAACCCCTGAGGCTTATCCATGTAAATATTCTCTAAGAGATCCCCATGAAGAAAGGCATTCTTCACATCCATCTGGTGAAATTCCCACCCCCTCGCTACTACAATGGAAAGGGCCAACTGAATGGAGTCCATCTTTACCACTACAACAAAGGTATCATCATAGTTTACCCCATGGATCTGCTAAAAACCTTTGGAAACTAGTATTTCATTTTACCTTCTCACCTATTCACCTGTTGCCTTCTTGGTCTTGTAGACCCATATTCATCTAACAAGCTTCATGTTTGAAGGAAGCAGAACCAAATCCCAATTCTGGTTCTCGAGGAGAGAGTTGTACTCCTTTTGCATAGTGGCTTCCCATAAGGGATTCCCTGTAGCCTCTGCAAAGGCCTATGAGTATGAAGCTAGAACCATGTAGAAATGCATGGGCATCACTAGTTCAGTATATGTGAGTTCATGAGGAGGCTCCTCAAACTAATAACTCACCCTCCTCTGATTTGTTGGATCCCCCACAAGGTCACTTTCTTCCTGTAGGGTGGTCTATACCCACTTGGGAATCTATTGTGGCTCATCATCTACATGCTCATCATTGGCATGCTCACCATATTTCAACTCATATTTAGAACTCAGATCTAAACCATGATCTGAATGAGTGAACTCACCATCTTTGATGTCTGGTAAAAGCATACGTATAGAGGTCTTTGCATGGGTCTCCAATGGTGCATGCATTTACTCAAATTGGACACTTCGCTCAATAATGAGCTTGTTTTTTGAGGGATCAATCAACCTGCAACCCTTCATACCATTGGGATATCCCACGAAGATGCATGTGATGCTCTGGGGATCTAATGTTTTCCTCTTTTCAGAGGGTACATAGGCCCACACACAAGATCCAAATATTCAAAAGTTGGTGACTTCTGGTTTGTTGCCGCTCCATGCCTCAGAGGGAGTCATGTCCTTAACATATCTATGAGGAGATATTTTCTAAATCTAGTTAGCACAATTGAGTGCCTCAACCAAAATATTGGAGGGAAGAGACCTTGCATGCAACATGAAAGTGGCCATCTCTTTGAGGGATATGTTCTTCCTCTCAGCTACCCCATTTTGTTGTGAAGTGTATGGTATTGTATGTTGCAGTTGTAATCCTGCATCTAAACAAAGATGTTGGACATATTGATTCACATACCCCCTCCATTGTCTATGTGGAGGATCTTGATCTTCCTCCTGGACTGAGTCTTTGCATGAGCTTTGAAGTCTTTGAGATGCTAAAAAACTTCAGACTTTTGTCTAAGAAAAAATACCCAAGTGTATCGTGAGAAATCATTAATAAATGTAAGCATGTACCTTGCTTTGTTGATGGACAAATGAGGAAAGGGTCTCATTATATCACTATGGATAATCTCTAAGGGAGAGGAGACCCTCCAAGCCTTCCCTTTCTCAAAATTCTCTTGAGGATGTTTTCTAAGAATGCATCCTTGAAAAACTCCTTTGGAAAAGTATATTTCGAGCAAGCCTGTGACCATTCTCTGTTTGTTTAGTTGTTTCATGTATTTGAATTTTAGATGACCAAATTTCCTTGTGCCAGAATATATTATCAGTATCAACATGAGTCAGTACTAATGCATAATAAGATTTCATAAATGAACTTATTGAATGTATACAACCGAGACTGATGATTTACCTCACCAACAACAATCTTGGAGTTATCATGCATGTCATATATGGTTATGGAATCAAGTGTGAATTCCACCCTTTTTCCTGTGCCTGAATGCGCTATTTGATAAACAAAGAGTGGATTCATAGAGAGTTTTGGAACATGCAAGACGTTCTCAAAACTTCTATGTTGGAGTTCTACTCTCCCTTGTCCAATGGCCTCTAATGGGGTATCATCACCCATGAGGATGGGAGGATCCGTGTATTTACTAATAGAAGATAAAAAAAAATGTGTGGATTCCATGTGATGAGATGCGCCTTAATCCAAGATCCATGCATAGAGAGAAGTATGAATATAAATTAAAGCATGAGAATTACATCTTTTGTCTGGCGGTTTTTCTCCCAACTTATTCTTGGCATTCTTAGGAATGCAGTCCCTAAGATTGTTCTGTTGAAGTGCCTTCACCATGAGATCCATTGTCTTTTTCATGAATCATGATTGAGGATGATAGATGCAATTGTAGAAACCACATTTTGATTTCCCTTTCTTTCCCTTTCCACCTTTGGAGCCAGAGGAATCATCGAAGGGTTTGGAATTTCCTTCCTTCTTATGTTTATAATGCACCTTGTCCTTTCCTTTCTTCTTGGACTTCAGATTGAATGTGTTTCTTCTCTCATGCACAACAAGTGCATGTGCATTGGAACCCTTTATTGTCCCCATTTTGATGAGATTATCTTGCTCATGCATTAAGGACTCAATAAACTGATCCAATGTAGGAATTTTCCATGCTGCTCCTGAAGTGAATCTCATTGTATGGAATGTTGAGACAAACACAACATACTATGGACCAAGTTTGAAAAAACATAAAGGATCAACTGATTGTGTTGAGTTGATTTGTCAATACCACATTCCTTTAGATGAAGAAGAAGGGACTTGAACTTTGTGAAGAAGTCATGGATGTTATCAAAGCTTCTTGGATCCAAGGAATTCAACTCTACCTCGAGCATGTGGTCTCTCATCTTGTCCTGTTTTCCAAAGAGATCTTCCAATTTTGTCCAAATCTCATCTGTAGTAGTACACGCTTCAACGTGAAATAGTATCTTGGGGGACATTGACATGCAAATAAGGTTGTAGGCTTCATCCATGTGGTTGAGGTACTTATGTTTCTCGACAACTAATGTTGGATCAACCTCTATAGCCATTGTTATTTGGCACAAGCCTCTACATATGAGTTGATGTAGAATTTTTAGCTTCCACTTGAAATAATTATGTGGCATGAGAAGAATTGTCGGAGAGAACTCCATTCTTTATGTCTACATCTTCCTTTTGAACCCACAAATAAATTTCCTATGCGCCTTGATCCTAGCAACCTATGGGCTCTGATACCATGTAGAATTGTGGTGAAACTTGCACATAGAATCTAACTAGCAACAATTCGTACAAAGCTTGCAAATTAAGAGAGAGAGAGAGAGAGAGAGAGAGAGAGAGAGAATTATATTAATCAAATGATAAAAATAAACATGATATACTCTACATGAGTAAACTAATGCACCATAGTAGTGATCTAGAGAGATGTGAGCACTCAATGACAAACTCTGGAGTGAACTGTCACCTAGTCCTAGTTAATTGGCCATGCAGTGATCAATTAACTAGCTAATCACAAGTGGAGTGAGGAGAGAATCTAGCATGCACGTTTGTAGTGCCTTCCTAGTGATGATCCCAAGGTAAGTGTGCCCTCATGGTGATGATACCAAGGTGAACATGCAACACTTGGTGATAATACCGAGGTTTCCATGCAAGACTCCACTCCACTAGCATAACTTAAGTACAACTAAGTAAAGACTAAAGAAGATGTGGCACCCTTATCTAGGGGAGAATATTCTCATCTAGGTGAGAATATCTCTGACTAGGGGCACCCTCAACATAGGCTAGTCAACCTAGAAAAAGAAATACTAGGTGAGTGTGTAATATCTCCGACAAATTTCTCTATTAGTAATGCTATTTTTTTAGTTATAACAAAAATTAAGCATTATGACTAGCTTGAAGAGGTTTGGTATCACAAACAACTTATTTGCATAGTTAAATATGAAAGAACAAACCATTAATCCATACTTATGTTCAAATATGCTATCATGATAAAATACACTATTTCATCAAAATCATTATTATATTTGATAAATGGTTAGCATGATATCATCTTCACTATTCAACTATCACCCATTAACATAATATTTAATTTCTTTGACTTTCAAGATTGTACATTTATACTTACATATCCTCTTCCCTATCAATAGATAAACTATTCTAACTTCTACATGTATATTAGTATTGATACCTATAAAGTTGATAACAAATAACTAAATCCATTTGATTTAAGGTTGATTAAATCACTAGAGTGTGTTTTAGTTTGTATTTGGAAAAATCAAACATAAGAACGTGATAGTAATGTTAAAGTAAACATAAAAACATGAGAGTAATGTTTGTTTTTTTTTTGTTTTTTTTGTACTAGTGGAATCAACAACTTAGGCAGTCGAACTTGAGACCTCCTTTACATATTTCCTTCCATTTACATGGCACTTGTCAGTTGGTCTACACCCCTACGGGAATTTTTTTTGAAGAACATGTGGGTGGGCTTTGATCCACTTATGTGTGCACGAATCACGATACCATTTAATATAGTATTTATGGGTGCAACCACACATTCGACCACTACCTCAAGGTGCCCCCATGGATCGAGGTAAGGCCCTCACGAGAATTGAACCTTGCCCAACGGTTAAAAACTCCTCGCTTTCCACCTTTAAATCCAATCCCTTTGGGCAATATGAGAATAATGTTAAATTAATGTGTATTATTATTTATTTCAACATTTTTAATATCAAATATTTTCTTAAGTTTTTTTTTTTAAATATAAGAAATTAGCACATAAAATAAATATTTGTAATCTTATTTTTGAAGAAGATTTTTTATTATTATTGATTAATTGAAATATATAAAATATGTAAATTTATCCAAAACCACATTATTTAAAAAAAAATTCATATAATTAATTTCATTTACATAAATTAATGTTAAAAATTAAAAAAATAATAAGCTAATTTGTATACTTCCAACTCAAAAATTAAAAATAAAACTTTAACAAATAATATAATAAGACTTTGTAGAAAAAACTCACCTTAATAAATTTCACTGAAAAGCATTGGAAATTCCAAAAGAATCCCATTCACAGATTTCACTAACAAGCATTGAAATTCCAAAAAAGCACATTTCAATGTATGGAGTGTTCAATACAAAGAACCTAAGCATGCAACGTCAAGTGGACCAAAGTTAGCACATGGAAAGAACATGGCATTTTCTCCTCAATATCCCACTTACACTAATCTTCCATGGAGGCACCTACATCATGGCATCTTCAAATCAACAGCCAACTTGGCCATATGTAAATCCTAAGAAGCCCAATCAGAGATTTAATGGCACAATCAAACTTAAATATGATATTGTAGGGGGCTTTCATTGGCTCAATCAACCTACTTTGTAAGGGTTTTTTTTATTTTAATGTTGTGAAGCCAAATCACAAACAAGGATAAAGAAAGTCAAAGAGGCAATCACTGTAACCATAAACTTCCATAGGAATGAACTCTGGACCCATTACAACCAACCAAAGATTAGAAAGTGAATGGGCCAAAAGCCCCATGACCATACACTTTTAAAGGAATCAACTTCGGACATAAGCTTTTGTAAAGGCTTTTTGGATCCTTTCAGCCTAATCCCAACCATAGATTTCAAAAGTCAATTGCCTAAAACACCTAAAGAGCTTCAACTCCACTAAATGTGCAACAGACATTATCAAGAAAAGGGGAGAGGGAAGGCCATATGCAAATAAAATTGCTATATTATAAAAGCCTCTATGACAATGTTAGTTAATACCATATGATACTATATCTAAATTAAATTAATGTTTATATTTATCAATTTTTTTTTAAATATATAAAAGAAATACCATGTGGACATTTAGATGTAAATATTAGATCCAAATTAAATTAATGTTTATATTTTATTAAATTTAGTTAAATATATAAAAGAGAAAATAAAGGTTTAAATTGATTTTTTTTATAAATAAAAAAAAGTTTAGAGTTCTAATTTCTAAGTGATTTTGTTAGATTACAATAATTCCATTGACAAGATTAAAAGATGAATGATTTTGGATATTTTAATGCACACTTCTATTAGTGTTTTACTTAAAAGATTCATATCTTTTGAGTTATAACTTATAAGTAATTTTGCTAGATCATAATGACTCCATTTATAAGAATAAAAAATTAAACACACAAGTACCTTGTCAAATACCCAAGTTTTATGTTTTCGTTAAAATCTTATATCGAAAAATAAAATGTCTTGAATTCCAACTCCTAAGTAACTTTGTTAAATCGCGACAACTTTTTCTTTCTTTTCTTTCTCATGAAATAAATATATCGGGGAGATTTATTGGACACTCCCCTCACTTCAAGGATGCTATCTAGGATAAATCAGATTCTCCACGGCTCAAGGTCCATACAACAACATACTCATTAAGATCTCAACATGTCACTTGTGGGAATTGATCCTAGGTAGGGAGGATAATGCTCAATCTCTCAACTGCCTAGGCTAGACCCTATTGGCAAGATCAAAACAATTGTGTTCGCATGAATACAAGATTAATCATCTGAGTACCTCATTGAGCGCCTTAGTCCAGGTTTTGGTAAATCATATACAAAAGTAAAATGTCTTGAGTTCCGACCCATTGTTAAATCATGAAGATCCTATTCACATGAACACAAGATTAATTATGTAGGTATGTTGTTGAACACCTCAATCTTGTGTTTTGGTTAAAGACTATTGTCCACATGTAAAGGTCTCCTTGCATTCTAAAAATGAGTAGATAGGTAAGTACATTAACTCTTTGTTCGAGAACTCATTATAGAAAGACGAGGAGATAAGAGATACAAATATATAAGAATGAGCTTAATCAAAGACAAGGAGATAAGACAAGTGAATAATATGCCACAAAACTCGCTATAGAAAGACAAGGAGATAAGAGATAAAAAAATATAACACTAAGCTGAATCATAGGCCCATGAGGAAATATGGAGAGAGTGGCTTCTCTAAACAATGGAGGTTGAGAAGAAGTGAATAATATGCCACAATGAATTTGTACTCCTAATAGAGCCTATACTTTGGATTGTAAACAAAATTTGACACTAAGAGACAACAAAAACCAACATTAAGTGCTCTTTGGAAAGTCGACAAGATCCATGTGTATATTTCAATATGCCTAAATAATGGAGTAGTGAAACAACAAAATTTGACACCGTGTTCTTTTGAAAGTACACAAGATCTATGTGTCTTTTCTAATCTGCTTAAATAATAAGATAGTGCAACACATATCCCAAATGAAATAATTTTAGGATTAGGTAATGACTTCTTCTAGAACTAGTAAACTCTTTAATGAAAAAGATAACATACATAAAACGATTGTAATGGATCGAGGTTTTCTAAATAAATAATAACATACCACAAATCTCACAATAAATCGAACACAAAAAAATTACTTATTCTTTCAATTTAATGTCTCTATTACATACATACACGCCGATAACGAGATATGCAATGGTCCATATCCATCCCAATTGTTTTTCCAATATCCCTATTATATCCTTATTATTAATTGTTATTCCAATTCCCTATCCTTATTATGTCGCTATTATTAATTGTTATTCCAACACCCATCATATTATGTCATATCCACCCCCATCCCATCCCATCCCAAACAAATATAACAAATAGATTTCCAGAAACCTCCCCTCCTCATCCCTACCCCATCCCCAGTTAGAACAAATATAACAAATAGAAATGTCCCTATTCCATCGCCATCCCTAGTTAGAACAAATCTAACAAATAGAAATGTCCACACCATAGTGTGGAGCCAAGAGGAAAATGAAATTATTCACACCGCAAAGGGGCACCATGGGCAAATGGAATTCTTCAAACCATAAAAGGACATGCAAAAATGGTTTTTTAAAAACGGACTCCAACGACTTACACTGTCGGATTGAGTTGGAAGATTAGAATCCGTCGCTTTAACGGGCGTCGACTACCACAAACCCTGACGTCGGCGTCGGAGGTGTTTGGAACTAATTAAAATAAAAATAAAGTCAAGAAATTCCGTTAACATCCTCGTAAGTTCAACGCCAGGCTGCGAATCCACCTCGATACACACTGTCTGCCACCGACAAAATCTCCAAATATACCCAACGATTTCCCGGAATGCCGGCCAAGCTCTCTGGGCCGGCTACTGGGAGCACCCGGGAAACCAGAGCCGTCGATTTCCCCCGGCTATCGCCGTGCCGGCTATTTATTACACATAAAACTCCCAGTAACGCCATATCCGGAGCCTCGTATCCCCCAAATATCCCGAACGATGGTTTTGAACACGCGGATTAACTGTGGTTAAGGAGAGTTGACCCGATGAGTTCACACGAGATTCTGGCGTAGATACTATAGCGATTTTCATGGAGGATTTACCGATAAATCTTTGCAGAGCCAGGGGAATGGGGGAGCATATTTTCAAGAGAAAGCAAGCGGGTTGTGATAAGCCTGAGTTTTAAAGCAAGTTTTTATGTAACCCACATGGGATTTTGGATTGAGTAATCCAATTGGGTATCGATGATGACGAGTAAGGTAACGGATGAAAGGATTTCAAGGATTTGGGCAATGAAATAACGAGAATCCATCGCTACCCACATGACAAAGCCCTGCTGATTGAATAATTTTGCATGAATTCTGTGCTCGGCTTTTATAATAGAGTTTGATAAGTACCGGTGTTTGTTAAGGTCTTAAGTGGGTTATGAAGTGGATCGGTGTGAGGAGGTAATAGCAATGGTGGCCAAGATGATGAAATGGGTGCCATGGACTGTTTTGGCTACGCAGAAATTTCAGCTGGGTCTTGTTCTACATGAGCTTGAAGGGCTGTGTGTTAATGGAGGCTCGGATAAGTTGAATTTCATGGTTCATATTAAATGGAAGGGGCCGAAGGGCAAATTGGGTTCCAGGTTCAGAAGCATTGAGAGAAACTGTACTGCCATGCAGTCCGTTGGGGATAATGGGACTGTGGAATGGAATGAGAGCTTTGATCATGTCTGTTTTCTTACCATTCTCAAAGGCAATGCGTTTCATCAGTGGGATGTTGGCTTTGAGGTCAACAATGTGAGTGCTCGTTATTCTCATCATGGTTTTTGTAAAACAATTTTTTCTTTGGCTTTGTGGAATCGATATCTGGGTTCAGTGTTATATTATATGCCTACCATCATATTTTGTCGGTGGCAAAATGCATGTTTCTTTTGATGGGATTCAGTTGTATATACCCACAATTTATTTTGATTGGATGCAGTTGTGTATACCCACAATCTCTTTTAATTGGATTCAGTTGTGCATGCTTGCAATTTATCTTGATTGGATTCAGTTGTGCATGCCTACAATTTCTTTTGATTGGATTCAGTTGAATACGCCGGCAAATTCTTTTGATTGGATTCACTTGTACATACCCTCAATTTCTTTTAATTGGATTCACTTATACATACCCTCAATTTCTGTTGATTGGATTCACTTGTACATCCCACAATTTCTTTTGATCTGGTTCAGTTAGTTCAGTTGTATATATCTACAATCTTGTTAAATTGTTGTTGCCCATGTATATGCATATTTGTATAGAGTTTGTATGCAGAATGATCCTGATTTTTTGTTTCTGTGTTGGTCCACATTGTGAGATTGTATGATTGTTTTCTTCTATGCATCAATGAAGTAAGATGCATTCGTTCTTGAAAAAAATAAATTGAGAAATGATTTGTCACGGACACTTATAAATCAGTTTCTTATTTGACATGCATGTCAAGATGCGATCAAATACCCACTCCATAGTCTAGGAGCATTGCTCTTTAGGATGGACTTCTGCATTTGCTTTTTTTAGGGGAGGGTGATTTGAAGAGTGCCCTTGCCCCTGGGTCATTGTGCTCACTGTGCTATAGCTCGAAAGGTGCCACTTTCAAACTTACCTTTGCTTCTATAAGGGGATCATGATTTGGAGAGTGCTCTGGGCCACCAGGACTGTTGTGAGTGGAATCCTAAGAAGCTAAGCCATGATGATTGTCAATTTGTAAGCGGGGATGTTACAAACCTCCCAAACCACAATGAGAATGTGGATATCTAATAAGCACAGGGTTACATCTGAGCCCTGATCTTAGCGAGTTCAAAATGAAAGTCAAAATCCCATATCAAATGGAAACTCCATTGTAGTGGACAAATGGCTTCTTAGATCTGATAATATAACATGACAACCTGGTTCTTGCAATCGTCCATAGAAAGGTAGATCTTTAAATTGAGAGGGATTCTCTTGAGAGATAGAGAAAATGTTCAAAATTGTTGTTTATCAAAGTGGTTCATCAGAACTAACCGGATTTTGTTGCTTGGTAGGTAATCAGGGGAGAAAATTTAGTGATAATGCCCTTTTTTTTGTCTTTTGTAGATATGTTTAATGGTGTTTTTTCCTCTAACCTAACTATCTCAAAATTGGCAGGTCCTGGAAAATGAACCAAATACCAGATTGTCAGTTGTAGGGACAGCTTTTCTAAACATTGCAGAGTTTGTTTCACCTGGGAAAAACACGGGACAAACCACCAAGATTCCATTTTCTTGTTGTATTGGAGGTGCAACAACAGAGGCAGCACTTGTTGTGAGTTTGTCACACTTTATATCTAACCCTCGGGATCTCTCTTCCTTGGAAATCTCCGAAGTTTATTTTATGCTGAATTTCCATTTCCAAAAAATAATTAAAAAATGAAGTTACAGACAATGCCCCTACATCTCTATTTTGCTCTGCATAAGTAGAAGAGCTCTAATATTTGCCTTTTTCTCCATGTGACACTTTTGTAGGCAATCCTTTTTATCAATTTTGGCCAAATACATCTTTTGAGATTGACTTCAAAATTTAAATTGATTCACGCAGGTAACTCTAAAGTTTGTCCATCTTCAGGAGCCGTTTGACCCGGTTCAAAAGCTTTTAGTCCCCTTGTCATGCATAATACCTTTTGTGTCAGAAAAGGATACTCCCAAGAGATCCGATAAATATTCTTCAGACGAGGATGGAAGTTATTGCAAACGATCTCCGCTCAGTGAAGAATCTGAATCTGCTGATTTATTTGACTCTGAATCAACTGAAGAGGGTGAAGTAGATGAAGCGATGGATGGGGATGTTTTCATCTTCGGGAGTTATGACACTTTGGCTGCAGCAAATCTTTCTGCTGGTCCTATTTATCTGGACTACAAAGAATTTGGAAATGGAGATAATGAGTTGACAAACTTAGGATTAAGTTTTGATTCTCTTCCCAAACTCATTGATGAGCCATCTTCTCCAGACTCTGATCATGCCAGTCAACAACCTTCAGTGCGTAGACTTCTTTCTTGGAAAAAAAGGAAGTTCAGTTTTAAATCCCCAAAAGCAAAGGGAGAGCCATTGCTAAATAAGGCATATGGAGAGGAGGGGGGAGATGATATTGACTTTCATCGTCGGCAGTCGGGCTCTCCCATTGAGCCTCTTTATTTCGTGAGTTCTCTGTCTTGCCATAATCAAATGATGAGGAATTGGATGATATTCTGGAAAAGTTTGTCTGCACCATTTCAAAGCATTTTTTTTGCATCATATGCTTGTGATTTCCATTGCCAACATAAGTACAGTTCTGATTGTTTTCTAATTCTTCTGTTTCTGTTCTCATTCTATTTATCTTACAACCTTGACCTCAACCACTTAGAACGTCGTGCGACATGTAGCACAAGAACTAACAGCAAATTCTCATTTCTCAGGATGATATGAGTAAAAATGGAGTGAACCCAATCATATCTGCATTTGGAGATGATCAATTCACAATAGGCAGTTGGGAACAGAAGGAGATAGTTAGTAGAGATGGACAGATGAAGTTGTCAGCACAGGTCTTTTTTGGTTCAATTGATCAACGTAGTGAAAGGGCTGCGGGTGAGAGTGCTTGTACTGCCCTGGTAGCTGTTATTGCTGATTGGTTGCATAATAACCCAAATACTATGCCAATCAAATCACAATATGATATGCTAATACGAGAAGGATCTCAGGAGTGGAGGGGGCTTTGTGAGATTGATGATTACAAAGAGAGATTCCCTGATAGGCACTTTGATTTGGACACAGTATTACAGGCTAAGATACGTCCTTTATCTGTAATTCCTGAAAAGTCCTTTGTGGGCTTCTTTAGGCCTGAAGGTATGGGAGATTCATTTGATTTTTTGCAAGGAGCAATGTCCTTTGACAATATTTGGGATGAAATTACCAAAGCTAGTATGGTAGAGAGTCAAAATAATGAGCCACAGATTTACATAGTCAGCTGGAATGACCATTTTTTCCTTCTTAAGGTAGAAAGGGAAGCATTCTACATAATTGATACACTTGGGGAAAGATTGTTTGAAGGGTGTAATCAGGCTTACATTTTAAAGTTTGATCAGGAGACAGCATTATACCAGTTGCCACCAAAAGATCAGAAGAAGGAAGAAGAGAAGAGTGCCCTCAGTGAAACGCCTATCACGGCAAAGGATTCAAAGTCTACAACAACAAAAGATTCAAAACTTACAGCAGCAAAAGATTCAAAATCTGCAGCAGCAAAAGATTCAAAATCTGCATCAGCGAAGGATTCAAAGTCTACAACAACAGAGAATTTAAAATCTTCAACTGCAGAGGTTTCAAAATCTCCAGGAACAGAGAATGGAAATCAACAGAATCAAGAAAATTCTTTAGTTCAAATTAGAGACACAAAGGCACCTGAGACATCCTGCAAAAAAGATAATGACGATAAGCTGATATGTAAAGGGAAGGAATCTTGCAAAGCATTTGTCAATGGATTTTTAGCAGCTCTTCCTCTGAGAGAATTACAAGTAGATATGGAAAAGGGCTTAATGGGGAAAATCTCATTACATCATCGCCTGCAAATTGAATTTCATCTCACAGCTCAATAATCTGTCCAAATGGACAGGACTTCTCACTGTACATATTATTGATTTTACTTTCAAAGCAGGATGTTTGACATTTTTATCTGACACACAGGTAGTATTGACAATATAACATGCTTGCAAAGAACGTTAGTATTGTATCAATCTAGCACTATCTTAACTTCAAAGTCTAAAGTCGGAAAGAGCAATCATCGGTTGCATTTGGGCTAGCAAGCAAAGAGTGAAGAAGCTTGTTTTCTAGAGTTAGCCTACTGTTCTATTACAAAGGATACTACATTATGTCATCAAGAGAAGGAATATTTCAGAGTTATATATTGCTTTCTGTCTTCATCCAAGAAGGGGAGATTGTATATTTCTCGGTTTGAAATCAACGGCACTGTTATAATGTTTAAATGAGGATGAACTTGTCCAGGACTAGCTTAAAGGCATATTCAAGATGGCTGTTCAGTCCTCTAGAAAAATTGACTGCTTATCCAAAGGGAAAAGAGTCCTTGTATACAGTTTAGAATAATGTCCTGAGAGCTACATGCAGTTGTTCATGGGAATGCTTATGAAGCCAGGACATTGGGAGATATGACCATAATAAAAGCTAAGGCATGTGTGAAATTCTTGTTTGTATTCCAACCCTTGGTGGTTTGGAGCTTTGTGACGGTGTTTTGAAATTCAATGCAACTTGGTTTTTGTATCTCACGTTCCAGCAACCTATAATATTTAATATTTGCTGTCCTGATCAATTTAGGTGTGAATGATTCTTTTTACCAACAAACATGCCGAGTAAATAATGGAGAGGATTTCAGAAGAAAAACTATAGGTGTTGAGAATTCTAATCTTCACTCATTTCTAAGAAGTCTTACTATCTGACCGTTTTCTATTAGATGTATGTGTAAATTTTTACAAATGGGCCACAGTTTCATTATTGGAACCTCATAAGGGGTTGGTGCAGACCTCCCAAGCCATGGTGAAAACATGGATGCTTTGGAGTTATGTTTCAGATAAAAGAATCTTGACAACTGGTTTGGCATGTCAGTGTTTTGAAATTCAATGCAACTTGGTTTTTTTATCTCACATTCCAACAGCCTGTAATATTTAATATTTGCTGTCTTGATCAATTTAACTGTGAATGATACTTTTACCAACAAACATGCCTTTAAATAACAGAGGGGATTTCAGAAGAAAAACGATAGGATGTTGAGAGTCCTAATCTTCACTCACTTCTAAGAAGTCCTACTATCTGACTGTTTTCTACCAGCATAGATGCATCTTAACCCCGGATCTATCAAGTGCCAAGAGGGATCATATCTCTCGAGGTGCAAACTTTTAACCTTTATTCAAGTTTAGCACTCTAAAAAAGGTTTGCACCTCAAGAGATTTGATCCCTCTCGGCACTTGATAGATCTGGGGTTAAGATGGATCTATGCTAGTTTTTAATTGAGCTGACTATTATTATAATTTATAATCATAATTAAAATTATAACATAACACTTAACACTTCATGCATCGACATCTCCCCATACTGGGCTGTAGATTGCCTCTCGGTGCAATTAGATGTATATGTGTAACTTCGCCATAGTTTCATGATTGGAACCTCAAAGCAGTTGGTGCAGACCTCCCGAGCCATGATGAAAACATGGGTGCCTAATAAGCATGTGCCATGGAGTTATGTTTGGGAGAAAAAAAATCTTGACCACTGATTTGGCATGTCCTCTGAACTTATGAGGTGTGATCTGGTTCGAACCTGACCAAACTTGGCAACAACTTGAAATCAATATCTGCATGATAAGGTATAATAATAACTCATCAAGGGTCCATACCTTATATCTGAAGACCTGTCTGCTCAACTTGCTGAATTTCTGGACTGGGTGGTCTCTCTTCTATGTTTCATGAGATGGTGGAAAAACTATGTCTCAAATACCATAAGACGAAATGGCATTGAGATGGTGGAAATCCTATGTCTCAAATACCATAAGACGAATTGGCATTAATTGCCTTGTTCACCGTTCGGAATTCCTGCTATATAAATTGGACTAGCAGACAGTTTACATGCATTTAAGCAAATGTCCATGCACATTTAAGGGTAACCACTAGTAGGTGAAAGAAATAAATGATTTTTCTTTTCTGTTGACATGGGAAGGTCTCCATTCTGGCTTATAAGATCACTTTTGGGTTGTTTCAGAATATTTCAGCCTACTTAACAACATATTACATCGGCTTAAACATCTGTATGTACCAACATGAAACAACATCAACAACATATTACATAGCCTTAAACATCTGTATGTACCAACGTGAAAACAACATCAGCTAATTTGAAAGGTACATTATTCCAAGTTAGCAAGACATTGTGGCACCAAAAACATTGATAGTTATTTAAAAATACTTTTTAATTGGCATAAGCTATGCACAAGTGTGGATGAAGTATTGAAACATGTGTCATTTGCAACATGGCCAAACTAACAAATAAGAAATAAGGACTCTACACATCTTTGTCAATTTCTTAGAGACTCTGGTAATCTATCTCCATGGGTTTACTTGGAGACCTACCAATCAATCACCGTAACTTTGAAAATGTGCTTGCTGCAATGTACTAGTTATAAAAAATGGTCATCTTAGTGGCAAGTCATAAAAAGAACATTGCACATGACAACTTTATTTTGATTTTTGTTGTTGTAAAAGATACTTCTTATACATAGGAATATATTTACATCAGTAGCTATAAACATATAAAAAAGATAGAAGGGTATATACAATGAACGTCATATCCTCTTTTGAAGGGATACTAAAGCAGTGATAAAATCAGATTAAGTGATGGGATCTAGCAATTTGGCATCTCTAATTAGTAATGCTCCTTTTGCTAGGAGTTGCATACGTACTCCATCTTGTCATAATTGACAAAAAACTGTCTGAGAACTAACCTCATTATAAAAAACAAACTTGCAACGAAGTTTCCAAATTATATACAAAGCGGAAACTCTCAAATAGTGCCAAATACCAGATAAAGAATCTCGGATCATTGATCTAGAATCACCAAACAAAATAGCTCGTCAATGCAAATGCCCTTGAAGGATGTTTGCTAACTGAGATTGAACTTGAGACCAACAAGATCTCGCAAAGGAGCATTCCCAGAAGATGTGCTTCATTGATTTTGACTTCAAACAAGAGGGGCAAAGACCATCAAAAAGCCAGTTTTGGCCAATCGGGCTTTGGAGGGGAAACCTTGGTAGATCACCAACCAAGCACAAACCCGGAGCTTATAAGAAACTTGAATCGACCAGACCCCATGCAACCATCGAATCCAATGGTTCTCTGCATCCAAGAAATCCACTTGGCATTAAGAGTGGGACCTAATTCATGTGGTGGATGCAAAATGGAGTAGAGCCTACAAGAATCATACTTAGTCAAGGGATGTCCAAAACTCCACTCTCAATCTTGCCAAAAAGTTGTTGAGCACACACTTATACTGAGAGGGGTGGGGGGGGGGGGTTGAATTAATATAAGACTCTTTTTCTTTTTAACAATCATTAACCATAATGAAACAATTACATAAAATTTAACAACTAGAAGACACAAGATTTTACGTGGAAACCCTTTCGGGAGAAAACCACAAGAGCTTCTCTTTATAATTTGTAGGCACCAACCTACTAGAGAGACCAATCCTCATTGGTATAAATCTTGCTAGGCACCAACCTACTCTTACAGATCTTTGTAGACACCAATCCCCACCGCTAAGCACCAACTTAGCAAGAGACACCAATCTCTTTGATGTTTGTAGGCACCAACCTACTGGAGACACCAATCTCCACTTGATGGATGTTTGTAGGCACTAACCCATTGGAGACACCAATCCCCACTGCTTGATGTTGGTAGGCACCAACCTACTTTCAAGCTTGCAAATTCTTCTTTAGAGGTTGAACATATGCATTTTCTTCACATGTCTTCTTGTTTCTTCTGTCTTCACCAGGTTTGCTCATTGCTTCTTCCTTAGCTCTGCCTTCACCAAAGCTTCTTGCTTCTTCTGCTACTTCTGCCTTCACTGGATCTTCTTGCTTCTTCTGCTACTTTTGCCTTAGATCTACTTTTACAAGTTTTGCTTGCTAGAACGCCAGATCTACTTGTTTGAATGCTAGATCCACTTGCTAGGATCACAGATCTACTTGCTAGAACACCACATTTAATCTTCGCTAATTTTTAATCGTTGCTCCTTGAATGATATTCAATCGTCACTCCTCTCACTTCTCCAAATGTTATTCATAAGAATATTACATTTTCATCCACACATTTCCTCACATTACTCTTCTCCTTTTATACTTTATCATAACCCTACATGAAGAGTCATGTTTTTTCGAAAAGACACAACATTCATTATCTAAATAATTAATTTCTCCCCTTTTTAATTCATTTTTCAAAATACCATGGGTTTTTTAACCATGGGCAAATACCATTTTATTTTTTTACTTCTTTACATAGATTCACTTTCTTATATTTTAATACTCCATTTTCACGTAACTTCATTTTTTATTTTGAATTCACCTTTTAACGTAAAGTCACATTTTTTCCCGTAACTTCATTTTGAATTCACCTTTTTTACATAAAGTCACATTTTTCACGCAACTTCATTTTGAATTCACCTTTTTATGTGAAGTCACATTTTTTTACGTAATTTCATTATGAATTCACCTTTTTACATAAAGTTACTTTTTTCATTAGATACTTATATTTGAATACTTACATGACATAAGTCCTTAAATTGACATCAATGACAATAATTTGTTCAACAAAGGGACTAGTCATATCAATGTTCATATTAAAAGATCGTCTTGGGGTATGGGCCCAATAATCTCCATCAAGGTAGGACGACCTGCAGAAGACTGCAAACTCCCTAGCCACTAAATGCTAGGTCTTTCAAGATTGAGATTTGGAATTCAAAAGATCCCTCTAGAAGATAATATTCTTTCTGCTAAGCCTCCTAGCTTAAAAATGAGGGAGGTCAGAGATGCAGTTACCCTCCTTCTTCCAACTCCAAATTGGCCTATTAGCCAGATCCCAACCCTATCTACTACTTGACCATTTCCAACGAAGCAAACCTGCCACCTATTAGAATAATGTTGATGTGCTCATTTAACCATAGGCAATGCTACACTAATGTCACCCAACCATAGGCATGAATCCACCCCGAGCACCTTAACCTTTGACATAAATAATGATTCCAGGAAGCCACACCATAACCAACAGATAACCAAGAGAGTGCACCTTCTCCAAGGGTAGTGCACAAGAAAAAGTACAAAAAAGACTAAATAAGAGAAAACCGTGCAACTGCAGTTGTTGTTGCTCCTCCAAACTTGCACACTATTTCTGGGTGACTAAGAGTGTGCGAGTGAGTGAAAAAATGAGCCAAGACGTCCTATATTTATAGTGGTTTTGTCACTTGTCTGGGCCGACTTGTCTTTCTAGAGGATAATATTTTAATATTATATATTCTGTTGAGCTAACATGTCTTCTAGGGTTTTCACACATCTGTTTAGGGTTTCTCTTGCTTCCGAAATATTCTATTCTAGTCAAAGGCTACATATGGAGGTTAATACCTCCTACAACTACCATAATATCAACACTCCCTCTTAGATAGGGAGGTATTAATGGTCTCAAACAAATCCATCCATCTTCACATGGCATGGACAAGACTCTCATATTCTTATAGACCATTCTACAGGTAGCATCATCACACGTCACACATCACTACACTCATGTGGGCCTGTCAAATTCGTCTAGGGGCCACAACCCACTATAGAACACTAGAGCTACACCTCGTAGTGTGTGTCACCATCATCGTTATTATAACACACCCAACCCCTTAAGTACCTTTTTAAGGGATAGGGCATCAAAATTTTTCTTTTCTTAATCATCTTGAATCCTCTTCCCAAGATCTCCATCACCTCCTACTTGTGAAGATCTTTCCAACGACTATTACCATGCTCAAATCTGAGCTCTGGATTAGAAGTTATGCCCTTCTGAAGCTCTTCAGGCATCATTGGTTAAAGGTCGTGTGGCACCCATGTGGGTTCACCTCATTCGTACCATCCCACCTGGAACAGACACAACCAAGGTTGTCATCCTTTAGCGATGACATGGCCACTGGAGGGGCGGTTACAGGAAATGTTCCTCGTGCCTTTGCGATTATTGAGCTTTCATCTTTTCGTCCTTCCTGTCCATGTCTGAAACATTCCCAGAGTCTTGAAGTTCTGAAGTTCCCTAGCATCCTGCATCTATGGTGGAGATCAATCCACCGTTAAATCCAACAATTGAGATTCACCCTCGTTCAATGCATAGGTTTAAGGGATTTATGTGTTTGGTGCTTTGACGCTCTGGCACTAAACTCCCTTTTCTCTACTCACATATCTTCCAGAGTCCCAAAACCCCGAAATCCTGCCATGTGGCTCTGACTTTCAGCCCTATTGGAGCATACATTCTAACACCCTAAGCCTCATGGAGTTCCGAACTCCTAAACTTCAGAACTCTCGTTAGCTATTAGGTCAAGCAACTACACACCAAGAGGTGACATGTGGTAAAATATGTAGATGACATGTGGCCCAATCAATGGGTAACACATGTCAAGTCCCAATTGACACGTAAGGTCTATAAAAAGCATGAATCAAGGTGACACGTGGCATGTCGAACATAGTTCTATGTCACCCTAGGTGACATCATTGTGCCACGTCACTCCAGACTGATAGCCTTCGGGAGCCTCCAGCCTCTCCTACCTGTGAAGTCGCTCAGAGCTTCGAAGTCCAAACTCTTGCCAGTGACCTCCCAATACAATTTTATCCCACAGTCAAGATAGGTCCATGTAGAGCCATAGATCTATATCCTCCATTGCTTCACGACTTTGGCGTTTTTGGGTTTTGCTGTTTAGTTTCCTTTTTACTCTCGAAGTGGTCACTGTGGGACTGACCACGGTCTAGATCCAATGGTCAAGAGAGATCTCGAAGCATCCTTGGATCGATGGTCCTCGTCGCTTCACAACTTCAACATTCGGGAAAACTCCATGCCTTGCATCCCGAATCACCCGAACTGGGGTTTAGTTGGAGAGTCGAATAATGATCAGATGACCCATAATCTTCCTTGGTTTGATCCAACGAAAGACATTTGGTAGAAGACAAGGGTGACATACAGCCCAACCAACTGGTGACACGTGTCAAGGTCTATTTGACACATAAGGTCTGTGAAAGTCATGAATCGGGGTGACACATGGCACACTTACTATGGGTCCACATCACCCTAGGTGACATTATCATGCCATGTTACTCTGGCCTTCGATGCTCCGATGATATTCTCATTCACCAGAACCTCCTGTTGGCACAGGGGCAAACCCAGGGTTCAATGTTTCAACAACACACCAACAAAACCCTAACTACCGACCCTTTCGACAACACCTGTGAAGCAGATGAAGTCTCACCTGAGGTAGAGGCAGGAGGGGTTGTAGGACTCAGGTGTCTACAATCACGCTGGGACATAGATATGTGATTACAACACTTAGCATAGCACTTAGACAACAATAAGCAATAGTTCTTGAGTCTCATTCACATCGCAGACTAAACCCTTATTACAGATCAACGAAGTAACAATAAATATCAAGCACTCTCAATCACTTAGCACATAGCATTAGCTCGGATCTAACATTCATTTATCTTTAACACCATTAAGCACTAAGCAATAATCATCAGATGCACTCATCATACATTATAACAACACTAAGCAGATAAACACATAAACAACATCACAAAAAGCACATCAAGACACAAGATATACGTGGTTCACCCCAGTTTGGGGCTACATCCACCAACTTCTTCTTCTTATTTATTCGTCCCCAATATTTTTACAGTCAATCGCTCCTGTGCAGAAAGCCACAGAGCCAACTCCGACGAGGACAAGAGATTTGCGCACAAAGCACCAGATCCTCCTTCCCTAAATTAGGGCAAGGCACAGAGCCTTACATACAACGTATGTGCACAAAGCAACCTACAAAATACTTGTGCTTAGCTTCGCAAGTCTTAACATACTCTTGCACAAAGACAACTAGTCATGCACTAAGCCAATCAATCACTACCTTTGCATCACTTAGCTACTACTTATTTATACATTTACAAAGAGGCCTAATCATAGGTAAACCCATGGGCCGACATCCCATAACCCATTACATAAACCCTAGTAAACCCTTTGCTCGATCCACAAGCTCGCAAAACAAGCAAGATCCTGCGATCTTAGCTTCGCCTGGGCGCTCCATCTTTGATCATCCTGTTGAAGTCCAAAAAGTGGTCAAACACGACCAATGTTTCCTCAAAACTTCGTCGAGGGCCAACAAGCCCCCAACACTCACCTGTGACTCGTCTTGAGTCACTTAGATCTAGGAAACACTACTTCAAAGGCCTCAAGCTTAGATCGAGCTGCCTCAACTTGTTGCTTCGCCAGAGCCTCATGCTCGGCGAAATCCTAAATTATTTTCTCTCTAACAGGCCCTTCCAGGCACTGTTCCACTATCACAACCACTTGGTCTAGCTGTGAGCCTTGTCCTTCAATCTCTTCAAAAATCGTGCAGGCTTCGTCTTGCACCAGATGTAGTCTCTGTGTAACTTCCATGACTTTTCTCTAGATGACAGTAATATGTTGTTGGACTGTGTGTCGTTCCTGTGATCTTTTCATCCTCTCGACTACAGTGAGAAACTTCATCTATGCCTAGATGGTGGAGGCCTGCTACTGCACCTCCTGGAGCTGCGCTTCCAGTTTACTCAGCTCCAGATCTTCTGCGAGGCGTTCATAGGTCTGTGCACTACGATCACTCAATTGCTTACATTCTGAGGCGAGTGCCCTGATCCTTCCAACTGTGTTCCTGGCAGCTTCGTCCCTCGGATCACACACTTCTTGCAGAGTGCTTGACATTGCTTGGATCTCAAACTCTGTTATCTGTGCTTGAAGCTATTGAATGGCCTCAACGAGCTTCCCCACTTGAATCTCGACTGAATATTGTTCCTCATGTGCCAAGCCCAACACAGAGCGAAGTGTTTTAGTCACTACTTATTTGATTGCAGTCTGCTCTGTGAGTAGATGATCTTTTTCTTTCTACATCATTGCTTTGTCCTCCTCGAACATCGTCCAAATTTCATCTTTCTCCTTCTCATAGGCAGTTACACAAGAATGTGCAACTCATAGTTTCTCTAAGACCTCCTCCTTTTCTTGCTTCAAGGCTTTTGTAGCCTTCTCCTTCTCTTCTTGGACTCGCTGAAGATGAGCCTCTATTGCATCTACTAGTCTTCGTAATTGGGTGGGATCATCCCCCAATTCTGTAATCTTCGACGAAGACGACGCAGTGGATACTGCACGACTCGAGTGAATAACTTGTTGTATATTCTTCAACTCCTTCTCGATTCTTTCAAACAGTTTTTCCTGCTTCACTCCATGTATCTGCACAATATCCTCTGAATCATCCTCCACAACTGCAGTGATTAGACCGACATCGTCCTTTGTGAGCACATTCTTCGACTGGGGTTTATTGGTGCGAGTCTTCTTTCTTGCTGAAGGTTTCTCTAGAGAGGCCTTCCTTTTCTGTGAAGCCTCTGTTCCAATAAGGGGATCCTGAGGTGATGTTGCTCCACCTTCTTCTTACGTTTCCACGTCATCCCCTCCTCCTTGTCCATTACCTTGGTCTTCTCCTCCTCCTCCTCCTCCTAGAGAGTCAATTCCATCTTCCTCAGAGGCACTGTCCTCTTCATCGATATCTATGCTCTGGGATTCTATCTTTTTCTTCTTTTTCTTTGTGTTGCTTTGTCCAACATGCTCGACCCTGGTGACCAAGGGGCTTCCTATGATGTCTGTGTCAGAGAGCTCTGCATCTACAACTGGTACAAGGAATTTCTCCGACTATTCTTTGGTGATCTCTTCAATGTATTCGTCGGTTAGCTTATAATATGATTGCAACTCCTCCTTTCTTTCATCCCTATGCACAGTGATAAAGATAAAGTGTTGATCTGCACGGAACTTCGCTAGCGGTCTGTACTGGTGCAATGTGTTCGGTGTCATGCGGGGAAATGCCTCAATAGCACGCTTCAGCTATTGGTAGTAGGCATGGAACACAATGTTCGACTGCCATTGCTTCGACATATCATTTGTATACCACAAGGTAGAGAACCTCGTAGCCAACAACTCTGATGGCTCAACTTCTGGAAATGTTGCTCCTTCCGGCATCTGTTAAGCGACAAATGCGATCAGTACAAGTAACCGACTAAAATGGAATTCATACCCCTGATCCTATGCTTCGCGGCAGTGTTTCTCGAGCTCCTTGACGAGGTAACTCACCCAATTCATTTGCATTCCTTCTATGCACTTCCTTGCGAGGTCTATTATGAACCTAGTGACCCGTGTCAAACAGTTCTTTCTAACGATCTTGCTAGCTATAAGTTGTCAAGCGAGGTGCAGTGGGCCATCCTGGATAGAGGCTACCTTGTAGCCTTGCTTTCCCTTTTCTACATCACCATAATCTTCCTTTATGCGCTGTGCCAAGGAGCGATCTGAAGTATTCCCTGGGTAGAACTGCTGAGGGTCGGGGCCTTGCATGCTCAGTCCTGTGATCAAGTGGATAAGCACAGGATCCACAGTGATGCGCCTGTTGAGCCACAAATATCCTCCATAGTAGCATGACAAGAGGATTTTAACGCAAGCGTTTACCTCCTGATGTTGGCTGAAGTGAGGGATCTTCATTACATTCAATATCGTTGACCGCGTGAGCTCCTTAATCCACGACTGGGAGACTATGCACAGATTCTTCCCAGTCGTCTTCATCAAATACCTATGGGGCATGAGCATGGCGTAGTTCTTTCTGTCGTCGAGATTAAATTCATTGTTCTTTAGAGCTGGGATCTGTCCTAACTGGGGTCCAACTATGTGTATTCCCTTCGGGATGTACACAATGATCAACGTATACTCAAAATCACATGGGATACTGTCACGGTTAATCACGCCAGCCAAAGGTGGTATGTAATCTAGAAAGACCGACAGGATCTGCTTCGCGTTAGCCATATCGTCGTGGTGCTTTCTTCGATTCTCAGTAGCATGGCTAGAACGACGTACAGTCGAGGGGGATGCTTGCAATCCTCTAGTCGATGACGCCTGTATTCCTATAGACATAAATTTCTTAGCCATGAGCTCCACAAGAATCTCCTCCACAGACTTCTCTAATGAACTAGCTTCTCCCAACATTCACACTTGTAACCGAACAGATTGGGTAGGCGAACGAACAAGCGAGGTAATCAAACGAATGGAAAGGTATATAAATCACAACGCGATACAATCGGTTCTCTATTAGCTTGGACAATCATGGGTGGCAAAAAGTGGTCCCAGCGCAACATCCGACGGGTTAAATAAGTAAGCGTCGTAACAGATTCCTCCAATGGGCAGGAATGCATCCATCAATGTGAATCCATCCATTATGGCACGGTCTCAATGGTCCATTTTCTCATAACTTCATTTTCTATCCATTCTGGGGCATCATTCTAACAGTTGGAGCGCCTCCAACGGTTATATAGCTTCACCATGGTTAAGTCCCATTCTGCGTGGTTCTGCTATTTTGGCAAGGTTCAACTTTCGTTGGCCTGTCTCCTACGAAGTCTTCCTTCTGTTATCTATAGCTACCCATAGCTTAGCCTTCTTCTTATTAAGCTTCTGTCCTTCTTTCCTGTAATTTGATCTTCTCTAATAATTTATGGAATCCGCTTCCCATTTGTATTCTTATTCTCTCCTAGTGAAAGGACTTCTCACTGTTGATGTGCTCTTATAGATTCTGAGGTTAATGTCCCTTATCTTACTATTTCCGAGGTGGCTATACTTCTTTCCTGCATAGATAGGTTCTTCAAGCCTTCCTGCATTCTTTTAACTTTGTCAGTTAATTCTCTTGCCCTCTATTGCTTCGACTTGTCCTCTTGTTCTTCTATTAATCACACTATTTTTCTGGTTATGAAGTCCCTTGGTTCTTGCTTTTTCTGTTCTATAGCTTCCTCCTCTTCTTTCCTTCTGATATGATCCTTCTCAATCCAAGTCTTTCCTAATAAAAGTGGAAAAGGGGCGTTGTTCTCAACAAATTTAATGACTTCAAATTCTTCTTCATTCGATGTTTCATGAGCAATCATAGGTATATTAGTAACTCTTCCACATAGGGTTATCATATTTCCTTTAAACAAGCCTATCCTTCCCAATGAAGGTATCATAGCAGGCTTTCCCAAAACTTCCCAAGTGCTTTCTGGCATAATGTTCACATGTGTTTCTTCATCCAATACACAGTCTATGTCAAAGTTTTCTATTATTGTAACTATGCACTGTTTTTCTTTCAGGATCTCTGGTAAATTGATGTCTTTGTGATCATCCATTTCTTCTTTTAACTTTACTAACCTAGTCTTTGACTTTGTCTCTTTATGATTCCCCAACATGCTCTTAGCCTCTTGACTTTTTTCAGAGTTGTTTTTGGCTCGTGTTCATATTTTCAACTTTAGCAATCATTCTTGGACAATCCTCAACCTCATGACCAATAACTTTACAATAAAGACAAATAGAATCTGTACCAGGGCATTCCTTTGTAAGATGTCTCGGTTTTCTGCAATTATAACAAAGTGTGAATCCTCTCTTTCTTTTAAACGATCCCCAACCTCTCTTATATTGTGCACTGGGATCACAATGCTAGACCTGCAATCTGCAAAAATTCTTTCTAGGTTCCTGCATCCACTTATTAGTCCAAAAATGATTTCTATGCTTAGGAATAACATATCTTTCTCTATTTCTATCAAATTTATTTAGATCAACTCTTTCTTCTAACTATGCCCTACCATTCAGACTAGGAAAAAACCTATCAAACATACCTAGATTCATGATTTCGAAGATAAAATTTCCACTCATCTTACCCTTACCAGAGCACAAAGATTTAAGATCTTATGTCTTTTTTTTATATCAGGTCTCTTTATTAGCATAGAGCTTTGCAAGTCAATTAGAATACTACACACTATAACAACAGATCTACGTACATTGTTCTCTTTTTTTTCTTTTTTAGTTCCCAACAATCACAGTTCCAGGTCCTGACAACGAAACCATTTGTTGGCACAGGGGTAGACCTAGGGTTCAACGCTTCAACAATGCACCAACAAAACCCTAACTACTAGCCCTTTTGGCAACACCTGCGAAGTATATGAAGTCTCACTCGAGGTAGAGGCAGAGGGGGTTGTAGGACTCAGGTGTCTACAACCAAGCTGGGACACAGATCTGTGATTACAACACTTAGTAGAGCACTTAGACAATAATGAGCATTAGTTCTTGAGTCTCATTCACATCGCAGACTAAAACCTTATTACATATCAATGCAATAACAATAAATATCAAGCACTCTCAATCACTTAGCACATAGCATTAGCTCGGATCTAACATTCATTTATTTTTAACACCATTAAGCACTAAGCAATAATCATCAGATGCACTCATCATACATTATAACAAGAACACTAAGCAGACAAACACATAAACAACATCGCACAAAACACATCAAGACACATGATATACGTGGTTCACCCCAGTGTGGGGCTACATCCACCAAGTTATTCTTCTTCTTTATTAGTCTCCAATGCTCTTACAGTAAGTCACTCCTGTGCACAAATCCATAGAGCCAACTCTGCTGAGGACAGGAGATCCACGCATAGAGCACCAGATCCTCCTTCCCTAAATCAGGGCAAGGCAGAGAGCCTTACATACAACATTTGTGCACAAAGAAACCTACAAAATGCTTGTGCTTAGATCCACAAGTCTTAACATACTCTTGCACAAAGCCAACTAGTCATGCACAAAGACAATCAATCACTACCTTTGCATCACTTAGCTACTACTTATTTATACATTTACAAAGAGGCCTAATCATGGGTAAACCCATGGGATGACATCCCATAACCCATTACATAAACCCTAGTAAACCCTTTGCTCGGTCCACAAGCCCGCAAAACAAGCGAGATCCTGTGATCTCAGCTCTGCCTGGACGCTCCATATTCAACCAGCATGTCGAAGTCCCAAAAGTGGTCAAACACGACCAATGTTTCCTCAAAACTTGGTCGAGGATCAACACCTCCCGGAGTCGAACTTTTCTAGAGTACTTTACACTATCCTTTCACTAGGCTCGATCTAATGGTCGAAAAGGGTCCTGAAGGATCCTTAGATCCATGGTCCATGTTACTTCGCGAGTTCGATGTTTGGAGGTTCTAACTGCTTAACACCTTTTCTATCTCAGAGTAGGTCAACGCCGAATGACCACGACATGGATCCAATGGTCAGGGGAAATCCTGAATATCCTGAGATCTATTGCTCACGTTACTTCACGATCGAGAAGTAAATCGGGTTTAACAAGGGGATGAATCCCATGATAATGGGTAAATGACCACCAACTGTCGGTCAACCGTCAAGTTATCAATCTGATAGGTCACCTTCGACGAATTTGGATGTTGCAATGTTCATTCACCTCGAAGTTCTAGACTCCCAGAGTCCCGAATAACTTAGCTCCTTTTTGAGTGTAGCGAAGGGTTCCATGGACATGGTCCTATGGAAATTTGTCAATCTCTGGAGGCTACACTCATAAATATTAGCCAAGATTTGGTTAAGGTCGTGGACATGAGCTCGTGGTCTCTTGGAAGACTAGTTTGAAGGAAGCACCTTCCATTCATAGAACTTAAGTTCTAAAATAGGGGAAGGTAATTTTGAGGGATCAACGGGACTAAAGCATTCTAGTGAAGTCTACCTTGACTCTTACATTACAAAATCAATTCTTAGGAAAATTCCCTCAAGGATTTTCCAACTAGCACATAAACCATAATCCTAATTTCATTTGAAGACCCATGTCTAATAGTTCTCTTCTTTCTAAGCAAAGGAAAACAAAAATCATTTAGATGGACGGGTTCATAGACCAAAGGAAATACTTATCTATTATAATCGATCATTCTTAGCACTCTGGCCACCCCCGTGCCAAGCCATGATATCACTAGGAAAATTTTGTAGTTTCTCAAAGGTATTTCTCTGTCACAACCTCTGTGAGATTTATAAGATGCTCCCTCGACATCAAGCTCGTGACCTTCTGCTCAGGTCATGTTTTATGCAAACTCTCAGATATCCTTTCTCTTGTTCTCTCCTTTTTAACCAGAACAACTAAATCCTTCAGTTCTTCTTTATAACCCCAGATCCTCATGCATTCTCCTCTTTTCTCTCTGCATATCCAGGTCACACCCCCCCCTATGGGAATAGTCTCCTTCTTGTCTGCTTTCGTGTGTAGTCTTGCATGCCTTTTTCCTCCCCAAGAAAGTTCTGGACCTGTCCTCTTCCTTCTGTCAGAAGGAACTAGGGTCAATCTAGGCCTGCAGGAAATTGCCCTCTGTGGTACTTCGGGCTGACAGTTTTCTATCTCATCAGCCAGATCCTCCATGTTTCCATTCATTGGGGTAGTTGATTGTTCAACCACCAATCCTTTTCTCATTAACTAATTTTTTCCTTGGGATCAGGATGAGGCTTATTATTTCAACAAAGAGAATTTGGGGTCATTTTGACATAATGAACCCTCTCTATAGTTTCCTCACTCTTTCCTCTAGTGATATCATGGCCAGTACTTCAAGGCTTCTCCCCCACAGTCAGTTATTGGAAATGTAAACAATAATACATTTACATTGTTCACATTCCATAGCATGGTGATCACAATTAATGATTAATTACAAGTTCGGGGAAACAAGGGTATTACAGTCATGGGCTACACCCACATGACGTGCTCACCCATGGATACACCCATGTCGTGAGTATCATCATTACTATAAACATCATCTGGTAGCAATCTGGCATCAAAACATATCATCACAATATCAATGAGCCTCATTTAGCTATATTGATGATCCATCTCTACCACCATGTGTCTATCACCTCGGGTCATTCTTGTCCCATGACAAGAATCCTGACCTCATCAGAGCCACATTCACCTCATAGTTGATGCTCTCATAGGATTACTCCGTGAATGCATTTAGCTTGATGCTATCAGACACATCTGTCTAGAACCTCGGGTTGTTCTTGTCCCATGACAATAATTATGACCACATAGAAGCCACAAACACCTCACGGTGATCCTCTCATAGGATCACTCCATGAATTCATTCAACTTGATGCTATCGAACACATAATTTTACCTTAAGCACCTTGATTCTTCATTTCATCAATTACTACGTCGGGGCACATCTACACTATATGTAGATGTTCCCTATCTCCCTTGGTCTATGTTATCCCCGATTTCTAGGGATAACTAGGAGATCATGTCTCAAGGCCCACAGGTCCTATACATGGAGTACCAAGAGCAGGATTGACTTGAGCATGGCCCTGGAGGGCCCATCCTTTTTCTTCTTCATCAGACTTGTCCTGTCGGCAGCAACAACATCCATCACCATCGGCTTGGACTTGCATCGGAGAAGACTCTTGCTCCATGAGGTAATTGGTCCAAGTATCATGGTATGTGTCATGTTTGATATTATAACTTTCAGATATATGCACTAGGTTCCTTACATTTCTGAAAACTGCTTGGATCTTACACTAACCCACTTGACCATAGTTTGGGGGATAAACAGGGTGCCCTAGCAAGATTGTATCCATAGGTCTTGGTTATCCACCAGGGGGGATTTTGAAGAGCCATCGTCCG